>CM035412.1:57040471-57047971 GCA_020310875.1 Ceratopteris richardii | reverse complement strand
GTGGGCTATGGGAGGTTGTGGGGAGTTGCAGGAGATTGTGGAGGGTGCGGGAGGTTGTGGGGAGTTGTGGGAGATTGTGGGGGGGGGGTGTGGGAGGTTGTGGGTGGGAATAGGGGGTGGGCTGCGGGAGGTTGTGGGGAGTTGAGGGAGATTGTGGGGGGGGTGTGGGAGGTTGTGGGGGGGTGTAGGAGGTTGTTGGGAGTTGTGGGAGATTGTGGAGGGTGTGGGAGGTTGTGGGTGGGAATAGGGGGTGGGTTGCAGGAGGTTGTGGGGAGTTGTGGGAGATTGTGGGAGGGTGCAAGAGGTTGTGGGTGGGAATAGGGGGTGGGTTGTGGGAGGTTGTGGGGAGGTGTAGGAATTTTTGGGGGGGGTGTGGGAGGTTGCGAGGGGAGGGAGGGAGGGAGAGAGAGAGAGAGAGAGAGAGAGAGAGAGAGAGAGAGAGAGAGAGAGAGAGAGAGAGAGAGAGAGAGAGAGAGAGAGAGAGAGAGAGAGAGAGAGAGAGAGAGAGAGAGAGAGAGAGAGAGAGAGAGAGAGAGAGAGAGAGAGAGAGAGAGAGAGAGAGAGAGAGAGAGAGAGAGAGAGAGAGAGAGAGAGAGAGAGAGAGAGAGAGAGAGAGAGAGAGAGAGAGAGAGAGAGAGAGAGAGAGAGAGAGAGAGAGAGAGAGAGAGAGAGAGAGAGAGAGAGAGAGAGAGAGAGAGAGAGAGAGAGAGAGAGAGAGAGAGAGGACTTCTTCTATGAAGGATCTCCACTTCTACAAGGGGAAAATTTCCACCATTCATCCCCTTTTTCCAGTTCACTAGCTTCTTAGCATCTTCAGAATCCTCCGACAATCCTAAAGCTTCAACGATGCATTTTCCTAGCATACCTTCTTTCAGTGCATAAGTACCTCTCTCTTTGTCTAGACCAGGTAAAATGAGGTGCAGAGCACTGTAAAACTCATGGTCAGTATAGACGTGATCAAGAAATGTGCGTAGATGCATGCGTTTTAGGGCATTTTTCTTGCTTCTAGCCACAGCGTCAAGCATGTTATAGATGACGCTAAATTGGATGGTATTGGACCGTCTCGTCACACATGATGGACTGATAGCGTTATCAGTGATAAAAATCTTCACCTGAACGTAAACTTACCTTCCTTTCTTCTTATTAAGAACGCCAATGCGTTGCAAGTACTGATCGTCCTAATTTCTTTGTCAGGCTTAGAATGGAAATGAAAGAAGTATGAGGCTCTATCAGCCTTGCGGAATGGCTGCATACAACAAGCCCTACAAAACAATAGAATGAGAACCGAGCAGCTACGCCAAAAGGAGAAATGGGACCTGTTTCATACGCATTGACGAAGCTCAAGTTCTCAACGTCTCTTCCCGTGTGGATCAGTTAAATGGACACATAGAGAGAGGGGGAGAGAGAGAGAGAGAGAGAGAGAGAGAGAGAGAGAGAGAGAGAGAGAGAGAGAGAGAGAGAGAGAGAGAGAGAGAGAGAGAGAGAGAGAGAGAGAGAGAGAGAGAGAGAGAGAGAGAGAGAGAGAGAGAGAGAGAGAGAGAGAGAGAGAGAGAGAGAGAGAGAGAGAGAGAGAGAGAGAGAGAGAGAGAGAGAGAGAGAGAGAGAGAGACGCGATCGTGCGGTGCAACAGACCCCCACATCAAGTCTTTGCAGCATCCCGGTGCCACTTTTCCTTTATCCGCTTATTGAATAGACCAACATAAACTGCGAATACTGAATGAAACATGATATGTACAGTGAATGAAGTTCTTCGATCTTGCCTTAATGCAGATAATTCTTCACCCTGGAGATATTGACCAGGGGTATCCTCTTACCCTGCAAATCCTCCAGATGCACTGCTCCATGTGGTAATACCTTTATCACTCTTATCCACTTGGGTGCCAATTTGGTTGAAACTGCTGGGATCTAATGCACCAAAACCAAGGATCCTTCATGTACTTCTTTAGACCTAGATACCTGTCGTGCAATCTTTTGCGCTCTTCTTGTGTTACCTGAAGTTTTTGCATTGCTCCTTCCGTGTATTCTTCTAATGCCACTAGTCTCCTAATGGGGGGTTCAATTCCAATGGTTTTGGCTCCAATTTATTTTCTAATAATAAATCCCAATGGTGCTAATGCCTCTTTTCCATATACTAAGTGAAATGGAATCTCGCCAATGGTTCCCCTTCTTGTTGTTCTGAAAGCCCGAATTTCACCGATCAATGCTTGTGGCCAAAAGCTTTGATGATCAAAAAATAATTTGCACAACAACCCGACCAAAATCTTATTGGCGCTCTCTGCTTGACCATTTGCTCTTGGATAATAGGCACAAGACTTTTTATGGAAGACCTTGTACCTGTAAAATATAAATTGGGCAATTGATTCACAAAATGTGTGTCCCTATCACTAGTTATTTCGAGTGGGCAACCAAATCTAAAGAAGATTCGTTTATACAAAAACTTAGCTACTGTTAAAGCCGTGCAGTCCACAGTAGCTTTAGCTCTATCCATTTAGTTGCATAACATGTGGCCATCAAAATATACTTCTTACCCCTAGGGTGACCAGTTGGACTAATAGGTCCTATGAAATCAAGACCCCATCGTTCAAATGGGAGCCATCCTGTAGATATGACTAATGGTTGGAAATTCAATCTGGTTGGCGTAGGAGCACATCTCTGGCAAACGTGGCATTCTTTAGCAAACTTGATCGCATCCTTGTAAATATGAGGCCACCATAGTCATTTGTGGATGATTCTGTGAGCCAATTCTTCCCCATTTAGATGCCTTTCACTGTGTACAACCTCTAGCAAAAGATTTGCCTCCTTTGGATAAATACACTTTCTCAAGATACCATCCTGACAATATCTATATAAATTTCCACTTATAAGTGAGTATGCTTTGGTTTTAAGGAGCAATCTTCTCTTTTCTATAGGTGTCAAGTGTTCTGGGAGTTTTTCAGTAGTGAGAAAATGGAGAATTCTATCATAGCAATCAGTCTGAGTTGCGACTAAGAAGAGATTACTATCCACCAATTCATCATTAATACCTGTTGCCTTCTTGCTCATTGCGTTCCTAGATACTTGATCTGCCATGTAGTGCTCTCTTCGTGGTTTAATATGAATATCAAAGTTGAATTCTTGAAACAAGAGTAACCATCTCCAAACCCTTCGAGCTACTCTAGGCTTGTTTATCAAGTACTTCAATGGCTGATGGTCAGATATAACTATAAAATGTACACCAAGAAGGTAATGCTGAAACTTCTGAAGAGCAAATACAATGGGCAAACCTTCCCTTTCGGTCGTAGTGTAGTTCCTTTCATCCTTGGTAAGTAGTCTGCTGGCATAGGAGATGGGTCAATCAACCTTGTGTGAGGATGGTTGAGTAGAACTGCACCAACAACATGAAGGCTAGCATCTGTATGCACATGAAACTCCAATGACCGGTTAGGAACAGTTAAAAGGGGAGCAATACATAACCTCAATTTTAGTTCATAAAATGCTTTGTCATCTTCAACACTCCATGAGAAAGGGACCTTTTTACTAGTAAGCCTTGATAAGGGCTTAGCTATTTCTGAATACATTCGTATAAATCTTCTATGGTATCCTGCATGGCCCAAAAAGCTTTGTACTTCCTTTGGGTTTTTTGGAATAGGCATGGAAAGAATAGCAGTAACCTTTGCAGGATCCACTGTTATCCCTTCAGCAGATACTATGTGACCAAGAAGAGTGCCCTTAGTGACCAAAAATTGACATTTAGCAGGATTTAACTTCAAACCTGTTCTGAGACATTGCTCAAAGATTTCCTTTAGATTTTCCAAATGGTCATGGAAATCCTGAACTGGTGCTCCTCTATCTGTGCCTGAAAATACTGAAAAGTCATCCATGAAAATGCGTAGAAAGGTTGTCAACCATTTACCCAATATTAGCTACATTGTTCTATTAAATGAAGCTGGTGCATTCTTCAAACCAAAAGCCATGCGGGTATAGACATAAGTGCCCCACGGAGTAACGAAGGCTGTTCTGTCCCTATCATCAGGATGGATCACTATCTGATTGTAGCCACTAAAACCATTCAAGAAGCCATACAAAGTGTGACCGGCTACTTCCTCAAGTACTTGCTCTGTGAAGGGTTGAGGAAATCCATCTTGAGCAGTTACCTTATTTAAGGCACGAAAATCAACACAGACTCTTATTTTTCCACTATTTTTCTTGGGTACAATAACCATAGAAGAAAGCCACATGGAATGTTCTACTGGAACAATTATACCTGATTCTTGTAGTTTTGTAATTTCCAATTTTACCGCCTCTGTATACTTCGGATTGAGTCGATATGGCCTACTTCTTGCAGGCGCAACTCCCTCAACTAAGGGTATAGGATGTAATCCAAGCTCCTTTGGTATCCCTGTTAGATCTTTGTAGGACCATGCGAAGACATTTTTGTAAGCAAAAAGTAAAGAAGTTACCTTCTGTAGTAAAGGAGGATAGTGCCATAGCCAAGAGGCCAAGTAAACTACTTGAGGGTTCTCTTCATCCCCTAGATTTACTTCTTGAATCAGTGTTTCAGGACTAGTCTTGTTTGAGAAATCATCTCCACTGTATGCGGGAGTGAACTTTAGCTTATATTCTGCAATATGTTCTCTGGTCCATCCTTGAGGTATATCTGAAAAAGGAAGATCTTCTGTGCACTCAGGCTCATAACTATCCATCCCGGATACTTCTATATTTGTTGCCTCTTCAAAGTTTGTATTCTCATGCAAACTCTCATTCTCCAACTCCTTGTGAACTTCATGGCCTTTTCTCGTAACTCCTTTATCTGCAACTTCTTCCTCTATTTCATTGATTTCCACTGTGCAACACTCTGCACTTTCCATCATCCAATTCAATAATGTATCTTCTTCTTGGGGTAGAGAGGGCATTACCTGAGTGTCCACAGTGTACCTAGTAGTTTTCCCTGAGTCGAATCCTTCTTCCAAATGTAGTTGCAGTTGGCTGTTGGTGCTTGTTGAAATCCACAGTTTGTTTTTCCCCCAATCTTGCAAAGCTTTTGCTTGCCTCAACCAAGGTCTCCCCAAGAGTAAAGGTTAAGACGTCTCCTGTGGAAGTGCAATAACAACAAAATCTAAAACAAAGTGGCAACCCTGTTCTATCATCAGTACCTTTTCAATAATACCAAGAGGCGCAACCCGATGTTGATCTGCTAGTGTAACTGTGAATGGTGCCACCTTAGTGGGGTTGAAATTCAGTTTCCTCATTGTGAAATCTGGCATCAAATTGATACCAGAGCCTCCATCTATGATCACACCTGTGAGAGCTTCATCCTTTATACAAACAGATAACCTTGAGCTTTGGTAGTCTGCGAGGGGTGCAGGGGGAAAATCAACCATGAAACCATCTATGCTAGGCGGGTGGATGAAGTGAGAAGAGTGTATAATCTTTAATAGGTCACTCCTTATTTTTGAATCCATCTTTATGAGTTCATACAAACTAACCTTGTGATGAATACCTTTCAAGATCTGTTCAATGTTCACCTCATGAGTGTCTTCTTGCAGACTTGTTGGTTGGTCCCTTAGAAAAGTAGCCATCCTTTCATAAGCTCCTTCATTTTCTGCTTGGCCCTTCCACCCAACCTTCTTTTCCTCCTCTTTATCCTGGAGTCCTTGTTGTTCCTCTCTACGGATTGTTGCTGCTTGTCCGGCTCTAGTCATCATGGGCATTGTAGAGGATGAAACAGCATAAGACTGAGTGGTCATACCTTCTTCTTGTGGAGAGACTGCAATCATATGAATTGGAGCGGGGCGGCTTCTTGGGCAATCTTTGGTATAGTGATCCTTGGCCTCTGGACAATGCTGACAAGGAGGTGCATCTTCTGGAAGGGAACATCTATTTTGCATATGGCCATACTCACCACAACGATAACACATCAATGGCCTATTATACTTAGGCTTCGTTGTACGATTCTCCTCTCTATTAGGTGCATTTGAAGTACTAGCATAATAGGAATCCAGAGCTTGAGGGTTACCTGGTTGCTGTGTACCCTTGAGGTAGTAACAGTCTTTAGCTTTGTGGCCGTCCTTTCCACAAAATTGACAGCTTACCTTGTTAGGACAATTAGCATTGGAATGTCCATTGTTGTTACATATTGTACACCAAATCTACCTTCTTATATCTTGAGTGGTTCACAAATCTTCTAACTCTCAGCGAAGTTGGGCTACTTCTTCATCAGTGCGATGCAGTGGTGGCAAGACCTTCTCTTCTTGGTGATTTTGTTGCATTCGCGATGCCTCCAGTTCTTTCCTAAGTTGCCCAATAGGGTCTAGTTTTGGTGCATAATTTGGTTGTATTTCCCCTTCAAAATGTTTCCGAGCTTCTTCAATGCGTGATGCTGCTGCAACAAAATCATTGAGGGTTGCATCCAATCTAAGAGACTCTGGTAGCTTCTATTGAGATGACCTGGGCAAAGCTTTTTCTTTCCATTTTTTAACCAAGAAATCACCTGGGGCATGTGGAAGATGTGCAACAAGTGCTTTTGTTCTAGTGTGAAGTTCATGGAAGGATTCACTTGATCTTAGCCTTAGATTCACGAGCTGGTCTAGAGCTCTTTCCGAGGAGTCACTAGGTAGAGATGTCTGTGAGAATGCCGTCTTCAGAGCCTCTCATGTATCAAAATGGCCATCTACATATTGAGTGTACCATTTTTCAGCAAGGCCTTCCAATGTAGATGGGAAGAGTACCGGCATTGCATCCTCTCTATTCTGCAGACCTCGTCCACGGCATAAGGAGATGACCCTCCTCACATGATCATCAGCATCCTCATAAGCTTGTCCCTAGAAGGTAGGGAACTTGATATTGAGTCTAGAGAGTAAATGCGAGAGATGCTCCATTTGCACCGGTGTTTCTTCTGACGTATCTGAGGAGAAGTCTAATGTTCTCCTATGCTTCTCCTTTGACAGTGGCGTCACACCCAAATCAATAGATAAATTCAAGGAGGGTAGAGGGGAGCTAGATTCACTAGTCGAAGATATAGATGACTTGTTAAGGCTCCTTTGTACACGAAGAGGCTCCTTATCTGCCTGCATATAGGTCATGTACCTACTTGCAAATGCAATAGGGCAAAAATACTGAAAAAAGGGACTATTTACTATCCTCAGGACCTCTCAGAGAAATGCAAGTGTCCCACCGTGCGTGCCAAACTGTAGATGAGGTACTTGGGTATCAACTTTTAGCAATAGCATGCACCATGCACTCAAGTACTTCGCCTACTCAAGGGAGGTTCTCCTTAGCAAAATATACCCTTTAACACTTATGTGAGCATGCGGATAACAATAATAGCCGAGAATTCTAAATACTCAGGGAAAAGATTAATGACAATTGACACTAGTGGAAGACCAAACCACTCCTTAGTTCACACAAATGATTACAATGTAGGCCAAGGAAATGCTACAAAAGCTGATGCTCTCTGCTAACATGTCAATCCAAAACAACGAAATTAGTACAAGAGATTCGTCCAATAAAATGAACACAACT
>CM035412.1:56930471-57035471 GCA_020310875.1 Ceratopteris richardii | reverse complement strand
AAATGGTCATGGAAATTGTGAAGTGCTGCTCTTCTATCTGTGCCTGAAAATACTGAAAAGTCATCCATGAAAATGTGTAGAAAGGTTGTCAACCATTTACCCAATATTAGATACATTGTTCTATTAAATGAAGCTGGTGCATTCTTCAAACCAAAAGCCATGTGGGTATAGACATAAGTGCCCCACGGAGTAACGAAGGCTGTTTTGTCCCTATCATCAGGATGGATCACTATCTGATTGTAGCCACTAAAACCATCTAGGAAGCTATACAAAGTGTGACCGGCCACTTCCTCAAGTACTTGCTCTGTGAAGGGTTGAGGAAATCCATCTTGAACAGTTACCTTATTCAAGGCACGAAAATCAACACAGACTCTTATTTTTCCACTATTTTTCTTGGGTATAATAACCATAAAAGAAAGCCACCTGGAATGTTCTACTGGAACAATTATACCTGCTTCTTCTAGTTTTGTAATTTCCAATTTTACCGCCTCTGTATACTTCGGATTGAGTTGATATGGCCTACTTCTTGCAGGCGCGGCTCCCTTAACTAAGGGTATAGGATGTAATCCAAGCTCATCTGGTATCCCTGTTAGATCTTTGTAGGACCATGCGAAGACATTTTTGTAAGCAAAAAGTAAAGAAGTTTCCTTCTGTAGTAAAGGAGGATAATGCCATAGCCAAGAGGCCAAGTGAACTACTTGAGGGTTTTCTTCATCCCCTAGATTTACTTCTTGAACTAGTGTTTCAGGACTAGTCTTGTTTGAGAAAGCATCTCCACTGTATGCGGGAGTGGACTTTAGCTTATATTCTGCAATATGTTCTCTGGTCCATCCTTGAGGTATATCTGAAAAAGGAAGATCTTCTCTGCACTCAGGCTCATAACTGTCCATCCCGGATACTTCTATATTTGTTGCCTCTTCAAAGTTTGTATTCTCATGCAAACTCTCATTCTCCAACTCCTTGTGAACTTGATGGCCTTTTCTCGCAACTCCTTTATCTGTAACTTCTTCCTCTATTTCATTGATTTCCACTATGCAACACTCTGCACTTTCCATCATCCAATTCAATAATGTATCTTCTTCTTGGGGTAGAGAGGGCATTACCTGAGTTTCCACAATATACCTAGTAGTTTTCGCTAAGTCGAATCCTTCTTCCAAATGTAGTTGCAGTTGGCTATTGGTGCTTGTTGAAATCCACAGTTTGTTTTTCCCCCAATCTTGCAAAGCTTTTGCTTGCCTCAGCCAAGGTCTCCCTAGGAGTAAAGGGTAAGAAGTCTCCTGTGGAAGTGCAATACCAACAAAATCTAGAAGAAAGTGGCAACCCTGTACTATCATCAGTACCTTTTAAATAATACCAAGAGGCGCAACCCGATGTTGATCTGCTAGTGTAACTGTGAATGGTGCCACCTTAATGGGGTTCAAATTCAGTTTCCTCATTGTGAAATCTGGCAACAAATTGATACCAGAGCCTCCATCTATGATCACACCTGTGAGAGCTTCATCCTTTATACAAACAGATAACCTTGAGCTTTGGTAGTCTGCCAGGGGTGCATGGGGAAAATCAACCATGAAACCATCTATGCTAGGCAGGTGCATCAAGTGAGCAGAGTGTATAATCTTTAATAGGTCACTCCTTATTTTTGAATCCATCTTTATGAGTTTGTACAAACTAACCTTGTGATGAATACCTTTCAAGATCTGTTCAATGTTTACCTCATGAGTGTCTTCTTGCAGACTTGTTGGTTGGCCCCTTAGAGAAGTAGCCATACTTTCATAAGCTCCTTCAAAGTCTGCTTGGCCCTTCCACCGAGCCTTCTTTTCCTCCTCTTTATCCTGGAGTCCTTGTTGTTCCTCTCTACGGATTGTTGCTGCTTGTCTGCCTCTAGTCATCATGGGCATTGCAGAGGATGAAACAACATAAGACTGAGTGGTCATACCTTCTTCTTGTGGAGAGACTCCAATCATATGAATTGGAGCGGGGCGGCTTCTTGGGCAATCTTTGGTATAGTGATCCTTGGCCTCTGGAGAATGCTGACAAGGAGGTGCATCTTCTAGAAGAGAACACCTATTTTGCATATGGCCATACTCACCATAGCGATAACACATCAATGACCTATTAGACCTACGCTTCGTTGTATGATTCTCCTCTCTATTAGGTGCATTTGAAGTACTAGCATAATAGGAATCGAGAGCTTGTGGGTTACCTCATTGCTGTGTACCCTTGAGGTAGTAACACTCTTTAGCTTCGTGGCCGTCCTTTCCACAAAATTGACAGCTTACCTTGTTAGGACAATTAGCATTGGAATGTCCATTGTTGTTACATATTGTGCACCAAATCTACCTTCTTATATCCTGAGTGGTTCACAAATCTTCTAACTCTCGGCGAAGTTGGGCTACTTCTTCATCAGTGTGACGCAATGGTGGCAAGACCTTCTCTTCTTGGTGATTTTGTTGCATTCGCAATGCCTCCAGTTCTTTCCTAAGTTGCCCAATAGGGTCTAGCTCTGGTGCATAATTTGGTTGTGTTTCCCCTTCAAAATGTTGCCGAGCTTCTTCAATGCGTGATGCTGCTGCAACAAAATCATTGAGGGTTGCATCCAATCTAAGAGACTCTCGTAGCTTCTATTGAGATGACCTGGGAAAAGCTTTTTCTATCCATTTTTTAACCAAGAAATCACTTGGAGCATGTGAAAGCAAAAAGTGCTTTTGTTCTAGTGTGAAGTTCATGGAAGGATTCACCTGATCTTTGCCTTAGATTCTCGAGCTAGTCTAGAGCTCTTTCTGAGGAGTCACTAGGTCGAAATGTCTGTGAGAATGCCATCTTCAGAGCCTCCCATGTATCAAAATGGCCATCTGCATATTGACTGTACCATTTGTCAGCAAGGCCTTCCAATGTGGATGGGAAGAGTACTAGCATTGCATCCTCTCTATTCTCCAGACCTCGTCCACGGCATAAGGAGATGAACATCCTCACATGATCATCAGCATCCTCATAAGCTTGTCCGGTGAAGGTAGGGAACTTGATATTGAGTTTGGAGAGTAAATGAGAGAGATGCTCCATTTGCACTGGTGTTTCTTTTGATGTATCTGAGGAGAAGTCTAATGTTTTCCTATGCTTCTCCTTTGACAGTGGTGTCGCACCCAAATCAATAGAGAAATTCAAGGAGGGTAGAGGGGAGCTAGGTTCACTAGTTGAAGATATAGCTGACTTGTTAAGGCTCCTTCGTACACAAAGAGGCTCCTTATCTAGTCACGTATGGGTCATGTACCTACTTGCAAATGCAATAGGGCAAAAATACTAAAAAAAGGGACTATTTACTATCCTCAGGGCCTCTCACAGAAATGCATGTGTCCCACCGTGCATGCCAAACTGTAGAGGAGGTACTGGGGTATCAACTTTTAGCAGGAGCATGCACCATGCACTCCAGTACTTCGCCTACTCAAGGGAGGTTCTCCTTAGGGAAATATACCACACTTCTATGAGCAGGCGGATAACAATAATAGCCTAGAATTGTAAATACTCACGGGAAAGATTAATGAAGATTGACACTAGTGGAAGACCAAACCACTCCTTAGTTTGCACAGATGATTAAAATGTAGGCCAAGGAAATGCTACAAAAGCTGATGCTCTGTGCTAACATGTCAATCCAGAACAACGAAATCAGTACAAGAGATTCAGCCAATAAAATGAACACAAGTAGATGAGGACTTGCACTGAACACAACTAGATGAAAACTTGCACTGCTCCGTACAAAGGTATGAAGACTTGTGTAGCTCAGTGATGAGTAGCACCTCCTTTAATGTCAATCCGGGAAGACGTGAGGATGGTATGAAGACCTCGAGCAAGTGAAGGCACAAATGTGTGAGTGAAAAGCACACCAACATGCACACACATACACACACATGCACACACGGCAAGAACAAAGAGAGAGACAATGGAATTCTTTTAGATTACTCAAAAGTGCTCTTACAAGTTCAATTCTACAACAATCCAACCTCAAAAATGAGCTCTCTAGCTCTATTTATAGTTTTTGACTAGCTTTTGGCCCTGTCTAGACCTAGTGTCCGGCCTAGTTAAAAATTAGGTTCTAGGGCCTATTTGAGGGCTCAAACGAAGTCTAAAAATCATGAAAATTGGTACGGTGATACTTCTAATACTCCTCAAGCTCAAGGACTCCTCGGCTTGCAAAAAAAGGAGTTACAAAAAGGTGAAATGGTATTTACAATGCTTTTTAGTGATGAGACACTATTATGAGGGTGTTTCTTTGGAAAAATTTGAATGGCCTACTTGCCACATCTTCGTTGACTACTTTTTCTGCTTGTGCCTTCCCTCCACTCTGGCTCCCTTCTTTGGCTTCCTTGTCTTGTGAGTCCTTGGGTGCTTTGACTACTGCCAACACCCCCCCTCTCTTGAGTCTGTCGTCTTTGACAGACCCTAGTCTAGCTGAGCGTTGGACATAGTATTGAACCACACCTGAAGCAAGGTGGTGTTCTTCTAGTCGCAGCCCCCATGCGAGGTCTGTTAACAATGCATCCCAATCCACTGGACCTGGAACGTCTGGATGTGGCACCCACAATTGATCTGAGTGGATGGTCCTCTCCACAGAGAATAGTTGGAGGAGATGTGAGGTCCTAGGTACGAATATTTCTGAGTGATATTCCCAGAACCCTGTGATGAACATCTCCTCGAAGGTCTGCTTGAAGCAAGCTGGGAGGTATTTTATTCTTGCGTGCTAGGCATATATTACCTTTATTGAGGGGGTGGTGCTCATGTCATATACCAGGTCTAGGTTGCCTGCAGTGAAGCCAACTCCTGAGAAATGGGGGTCTTTGATGTATTTGAATGTTCTGAATGTGATCAGCATTAATTCAAAGATCTTCATGCACATCTGTGCCATCACATCAGGGGTGTTCCGTAATCGAAGGCTCTAGTGACGGATTGTAGAAATCATATAAGCAACGGTGGGAGGTCCTTGTGGAGGTGCTAGATAAACATAATTTAACCACTTTGCACAGCCTTTGACGTTCTTAACAACAATGGCAAACTCGGGCCAAGTGCATCTTCGGAGGACTGGAACATAACAGGGATTGTATTTGATAAATAGCAGCATGTTATTCCAAGTACGAACCATTTTGGGATAGGTCTCAAGAAGACAGATCCTCTAGGTGGGTTGAAAAGTTGACCCTTGTTTAGCACGTTCAGGCAGATCGTCAAGACCAAATTGTGTGGCGAAAGTCGGGGCTTTGCCACATCGTCGTTGAATCTCCACATTGTAGTCAGCCAGGAGAACACAGTATGGCACATATTGATCATCGTTAGTGCCTATCCAGCGGTGGTGTGACATGTTCCGGAAGTATTGTGAGTTTATAATAGTGTCCTCCAATTTAGCCATTGATTGGATTTGGACTGCCACTCGATCTTCGTGGGTTTAAGCTGTCTTTTTGAGTTTCTGAAGCCATTCGGGTGCTTCAACTTCCAGGGTGTCCATTCCTTCCGAGGTTTTTTGACCTCCTAGCATTGGCATAGGAACATATGGTTCCTCATATGACTCATCCACCTCAATGGGCACCAATTCATCTGGCTCTGGTTCTATAATTGGAGAGGGTTGTCTTTCATGCTCAAGTAGCTTCTTTTGCAATTCTTCCACCTGCTCCTTTAATGCCTTTACCTCCTCTGAAATCGATGCTGTCTCTATGATCTTGGGTTGTTCCTCGTGTTCCCTAAACTGGCGGCGTAGTGCATCTCGTTCCTTTTCCATATCATCATGTGCTTCTAATAGATCAACATAGCTTTCCAGGATTGTCTTCATTGTATCTGAGGGGACTACTTTAAACTGTTCTAGGTCGATCTCGTGGGGGAAGCCTTCCATTGCGGCTTCTAGGTTTTCTTCATTTTGCTTCTGTAGACGCTTGTTCTCTTCAAGGGCATTAGCAATGTGTTTTCTGAGTAGGGTCAAATTACGCCGGACTCTTAGATTATCTGTTTGGTAGACTTCAAGTAAAGCTTCGAGTTGTTTGACGCCTGGCCATTGTTGTGGTTGGGGTGTCTCCAGGAGGGTTTAATGGGCCTGCTTGAGTGTGGTGTAGCGTTGATTGAGGTTAGCGTTTTCGTCTTCTATCATTGTAAGCTGCCTCTGTAGTTGTTGGTGATTCGTAGTTAGTTGACGATGACGGTCTTCGAGAGCCTGATACTCACTCTGTAGTTGATACACACATTGATGTAACGTCGAAAACACATTATTTACATTAAAGAATGCAGGGAAAGGAGAGGATGTAGGGGGAATGGGGAAGGGAAAGGGAGTCGTGAATGATGTGGAGTCAAGTGGTGATGTGGATGGAGGGGGTATAGGAGATTGGGACTGCGTGGGGGGAGGGAGTGGTGCTGTGGCTGGTGATGTTTCCATGGTGTCAAATGTGTGTGTGACCATGTAGATGGGGACAGTGGGTGGTGTGGATGTGATGTTCGTGAATAGTGTTGTGAAAGTGGGCATGGTAACTCCTTCGAATTGGATGCCGGGAGAGAGAGGAATTCCCATGACATATGTGGTAGTGGTGGAAGTGGGGGTGGTAGTGCCATGTGGTGAAGTGAATTGTGTAGTGAGAGGTGAGGAGTGTGGTGAGAGTGGTGCCTCCTGATGTTCTTCTGTTTGTGTGGTATCTCCTGGCGCTGATACATCGATGTGAATTTGCTTGGCGGATCGCATGGGACGGGTTGGAACCCGTTTCTCAAAGCGATGAATATAAGCCATAACTGAATGAATGGCTTCATCCAAGCCCACCGCGTCCGCGTGCAAGTTGATGGATTCAATAAACATTTCATCCATGCCTTCCTCTCCTAACATTTGGCTCATCAGCACCTTTCCTGTTTTGAGCGACAGAGTGAGCCATGTTGTGTATGGTGTGGTTTGTGTGTGGCTATTTGAGCCTGCAAGCAAGCCTTAGGCACCCAAATTTTCCTTGATTGTGGGTCAACCTTCATCGACTTCTTGGGTACCCAGATAGACTTCACTTTCGCAGAAGAATTTTTGAAAGACTTCTTATTAGTGTCATGTTGTTGATTACTAATAAGAACTTTAGCCGGTGTTGGTGGCTTGATCACAACAAGATGCTCACCTTTCCGCACCCAGACTTGTTTCAATGGCTGAGACATCTTTCTTCGTACTTTCTTTTGTCTTCCAGCATAGGTAGTACTCTGCTTCTTCTGTATTTGATCTGGCTTTGGTTGCTGCATCCCAATGGCCTTTGGAAAAGAAGGGAGTTCCGTCATATCCTTGACTTCTTTATTGAGATAATCATCCCTCTGCATCACATAGTTGTGGATAAGAATAGCATGGTCATCTTCATGTGTACTCCTGGAAGGACCAGGAGTTTGTGCCTGACCTAGTTTCTTGAGTGCTTCATTCTCTAATTCAAGCGTAATGCGGTTCCGATTTGCCCAGACCTGAAGAAGTTCACTTCTTAGGTTTAGGTTGACTGCATGATCATAGATCCAGTCTTGACCTAAGACAAGAGGTTTAGTGAGATCCTCATCTTGACACACTAGTGCTTTAACTGCCATTAGAGCATCTTGAATGTAGAGGGGAAGTTCCACCTCGCCCATGCAAGGGGTTTCCACACCTCCCAATCCTATGAGATATGCTTCTATAGGATAGATACTTAATTTCAAATTTTGACAGTAAGAAAGTTTAACAGCACTAGTGGCTGCGCCTGAGTCAATCAGGGCCCATATAGTCCTTGCACTTTTCCCTTGTCCTATCTCTAAGGTTACAAAAGGACGTCGATCAATTATTCTACGGGAACTTACACCTGAGACTTCACACATAGCCATATGATATCCTGGATCCCCATAGACACCTGTCCTAGGTTGGTCTCTACCCTGCCTTCTCAATTTCATTCTTCGGATGCGTTCCAATGCTTCTGCCTGTGCCTCTTCTCGAATTCGTTTTTCTTCTTCCTTGCGTTTCTTGGCAGTGTTGAGTCGATTTAGCATCTCTTCAGTCAGGGGTTCTTGATATAACTTGACTCTGCATCTGCTTATGTAGCTAGGGAGAATGTTGCCTTCTAAAGTGGCTAGTTGTCTAGTGGAAATCCTATTTATGATCATAGGTCCATAACCATGCTTTTCTACTTTTCTCGCATGTTTAAGACCAAAACTAGGTCTCGTGCTTTTAAGCCCTTATCCTTCACATGTGCATCAAAATATGCTTTTTGCCTCTTCTTGGTTGCGTATATTCTTGCTGCCGCTCTCAATCGTGTTTCACCCAACCGTTCAAGATCAAAGATTCTAGAGGAGAGCTCATGGCCTGTCCAATCATGCTCTTGTGCTACTTTAAGTGTAGGTATCAAGAAGTCCAATGGTAGCACTGCATTTTGACCGAATACCATCTGAAAGGGTGTGGCTTGGAGTACCGTTCTATAGGCAACTCGGTATGCCCAAACAGCATGGTGTACCTGTTTGTCCCAATCAGAGCATTTATTATTCATCAATTTAGTCAACACATTGCATAGAATCTTATTTGTGCTTTCGGCTTGCCCATTAGCTTGTGGATGATAGGGGGGAGACTTCTTGTGTATAACCAAGAATTCTTGAGCAGATTTTCAATAACTTCATTCAAGAAGTGAGTCCCTCTATCACTTACTAGCTCGATAGGTAGCGCGTACCTTGTGAACACATTCTCAAATAAGAACTTGGCCGTCGTCTGGGCATCATTCTTTGAGGTGGCTTTTACCTCTACCCACTTGGTTAGATAGTCTGTGGCCACAATGATATATTCAGCATGTGGACCCTTAGCTGGGGGATTAATAGGACCAACAAAGTCTATTCCCCACTTAGAGAATGCACGTCCCCCCATCATAGGTTTCAGAGGCATCTCATCTTTGCGTATAGGATACTGAGTTCGCTGACAAACATCACACCATTTCACATAGGTATGTGCATCCATGTGAAGGGTTGGCCACCATAATCCTGCAAATAGGATTGCCTTGATCACCCGATCTCGTCCAAAGTGTCCTCCTGCTACACCCTAGTGAGCCGTTTCCAAGATCTTAAGATATTCGCTCTCATGGACACATAATCTGAGGTAACCATCTTTACTGTGCTTGTATAGATTATCACCAATGGGTGAGTAATCTAGGGCTTCTTGTTCTAGACTTCTTTGTCTGGCCAATGTCATGTCTTGAGGGAATGTTTTCGTCCTCAAGAAGGCTACAAGTGGTTCACTCCAATCTGGCATTAGAGACATTTGGTACAGTGTAGCATGCTCCACATGTGGTTTAATATGACAGACTGGGCATTCCTTACACAACTTGTGTACATCTGCTTCCATAGTTGGCCAGTGCACTCCGAGTCTTCTTACTGTATGTAAAGTTCTTTGCCTCAAATGGTGTTGCTCTAATGCACCTACATGTGCTAATTGAAACCATTTTGCGTACTCATCCTCTTCCACACAACTGGATAATATCCCTTGATCTGTATGCTTGTACATACTCACTGCCATTATATGTTACCTTTGGGCCTTTACTACTTCTCTATCTTGAGTGTTTATGACTGGGTGATTAGGCCCGTAGGTTAATTACATGAAAGGGCTTATTCCAATCTGGTGTGGTCAAGATTGGTGCTCAACACAATCTTCTTTTGAGCTCATTGAAAGAGTTTTCACATTCATCAGTCCACTCAAAGTTAGTCAAAAGTCCGTATAGAGGCTTTGCTATGATGGCATACATGTGTATAAAACGTCAGTAATAAGCACAATGCCCCATGAATGCTTGTACTTCCTTGACATTCTTTGGCCTAGGTAGCTCTACTATAGCTTTCACTTTTTCTTCGTCCTTAGATATGCCATAGCCCAGGAGATAGAGCTCCTGGTTTCCACTCAAAGCCCTAATAAAACGGATTTGATTTTTTTGGGCAGGGAATCTTGACAGACCTACCAAAAGTATGTTCACTCTGTTGAGAAAGAAAAAGAATAAGGATTATGTTCCTTTGCTTAAAAAAAAGTCTGGTGGCTATGCTATCAACATTGAGGAGAACTTGCAGGAGGCTACTAGCATCTTTACTGATGTTTTCTCTAGTTCTCCCAAGTGGGGGGAGGATATCCGAGGAGCCAGGGCCCTCATTGCTCTTAAAAGAAAAAAACTATTCCTCCTAGATTGGCTGCCTTGCTGGATCTGCTCCTCACTGCCAGTGAGATTAAAGAAACCGTAGGTAAATTGAAACCCTGCAAGACTCCTAGCCTTGATGGCCTTCCTAATGAGTTTTTCATTGCTTTGAAAGATTTCCTGACTCCTTATATTCAGTTGATTTGGAAGGATTCTATTAGCCGGGGCACTCTCCCTATTGAAGTCAACACTAGAGTGATAAAGTTGATTCATAAAAAAGGACCTAAAGAGGATTTGAATTACTAGAGAACTATCACCTGCTTGAAAAGTATCTACAAAATCTTTGCTTTGTCCCTTGCTAGAAGACTTAGTCCCATCATGAAAGATATCATCCTCCCTGAGCGGAAGGGATTCATAAAAGGTAGATTTATTCTTGATGCCATTATTTCCCTCTAGGAAGGGATGGAGTATGCAAAGAGACTAACCAACCTTTTTATTTCTTAAGATTGATTTTGACAAAGCTTATGAGAGCATTGAGTGGGATTTCATTCTCCAATCCCTTCAGGACGTAGGTGCTAGAAAAAGGTTCATTAAAGCTGTTAGTACCTTGTTTGGAAATGCCCACTCTAGGATATCCATAAATGGTAACTTATCCCCTCACTTTAGACTTAGAAGGTCTATTAGATAGGGATGCCCATTATCTCCCCTCTTGTTTGCCGTTGCTAGTGATTCCCTTGGTTGGCTTATTAAGGATGCTTTGAGGAAAAAAAGTGGAAGGTATCTATATGCCTGATAATGACAAACATTTACAAGCCTTTGCTGATGACACTAACATACTTACCAAAGCTGATGCTGATTCTGCCAAATGCATATCAAATTGTCTTAACACATTTTGTCTTGCTAGTGGCTCTCACATAAATAACAAGAAAACAACGTTTAAAGCTTTTGATAATCATGTGCCTCAATGTATTAGCAGCTTAGGCTGTGAGGTCATAAAAGATCGGGAAATCTTTAGACTGCTTGGCATGCCTATGGGTTTTCAAGTCTCCTTGAACCAAAGGTGGGAGTGGGTTATGGAGAAATTCATGAAGAAACTGTTTGCTTGGTATGCTTACCAAACTTCCCTCTCCTACAGAGTGTTTGTGCTTAATCACTACATTTTACCTTCGCTTGTTTTTTTTTTGTCTTGTTGGGTGCTTAATAAAACTCATTTTAACCAAATTATTGGTCTTTCCAAGAGATTCCTTTGGGGTGGAAGTCTAGTGCATAATAAAATTCCTAAGGTTGCTTGCAAAGTTTGCTACTTACCAAAAAGAGAAGGGGGTTTGGGTATTTTTTGTCCTTTGAAAATGTCCACTAATCTTTCTGCCAAATGGATTGTTAGGGGTTTAGATTCTCAGGAGTTTTGGGCTCTGTTGATAAAAAGAAATACTCATAAGTTTTATCTTGTAGAATACAAAGCCTGGAAAAATCACTCAATTTGGGACATTATTGTTTCCCCTCACACTCACCACCTTGTGGGTTCTAGCTTGTGCTGCAGGATGTGGCAACCCTGGATGGAAGCTAATAAAGCTTGTTGTCCTAATACCAGATTTTTTGAGTCCATTGATTTTTTCCTTCAAGAGGGTATGTGGACTGGCTAGTTATCTCTCTAGAATAATGGTTTTGTTGGGATCAGGGAACATAAATGCTGCAAACTTGGTTATAGTTTCTAGAAAGATCTCACAAACAATGGTGAGTTATTGTTGGAAGATCAAATTATGGATTCTCTTGGCTTCTTTGGTTGTGTGTAGGTCCTCCTCAAGCATAGAAAGATGCTAGTTGGCAGAGCTTATATCTCCAAGGTGAAGAGGGCCATATAGTTGACTGATGTTGCCCAGGACATGCTATAGAGATTCAAGAAAAAAAGAGGGACAATCATGATGATCCTCCCCAAGTTAAACAACAAGTGGAAAGTTGATTGGAAAGCTGTAGAGTGGTCACATAGATTTCTCTGTATTTGGTATTCACCCTTCACACACCAAGCACTCTTTCCTATTATGGCCCATTCTGCACAATGCAGTTTGGTGTGGCCTCAAAGACAAGAAGTTCAATATTAATGATCGTGTATGTTATTTTTGTGGCACTGTGGAAGATTTCCCCCATCTCTTTTTCAACTGCAAGCATGCTCAGGATTTTTGGAAGGCTCTTGTGCCATTCTGTCTGGAGTACAACATCCAGCTAAGCTATCAAGAAACTATACTTGGCAGCTGCAGCATTTGACTTTGCATTGTGGAACCTTTGGAGAGCTCACATTCTGTGGAGTATCTGGAGGAGAAGAAATGAAGCCCACTTCAATAAGAGGATCTCTAGATCTGTCTTCTTCTCCTTCATACAAGGGATCAATAGGATTGGACATCAATGTCTGGATGCTATGATTATTGCTCCTACTGAGGACTTTTCCCTGACTAGGCATCTTAGAGGCATGACTCCTAGTCAATGGAGAGACTCTTTGCTTTAATTGTACTCTGCCACTCGTGATGAAATGGTTGTACTCTCTAAATTAGCCTGTTTGTACCTTCTCTATGGTTGGTGCTTAATCGTGTATGACTATTTGTATTGAGTCTCTTTGATGACCCCCCTTGTCATGCTCGGTCTAATGTTTTTCTGATATATCTCTGAGGTGGGGGGCATACTTGCTCTTTGTACAATTTACATGCCATCATTTATATACTTCTTGTCTTCTCAAAAAAAAAAATCCATCAAATAGATCTGTTACCAGACGACACAGAGTACCATTCTCTTGGCTGCTTCTCCAAGCTTGGCTGCTTCTTCTTGGAGAATAGGAAGCTCTCCGAAGGTTCTCATACAGCAGTAGTATTTTACAAAACGTGCGTCTTATAGGTGTAGAGCACAAGCTATGATCTACTTTTACACTTTCGACGCGAAAACGGGAAAAAAAACAAGCAGCAAAAAGAGCCAAAAAGCTCAAAATATCTCTGTACTCCTACGAGAGACGGTTCTACTTTCTGGCAAAGCACTTCGTCATGAAGTTCAGACAACCTCACGCAAGAAAAGAGGAATGATCGCGATGGCACTTCATCGTACGTAATAAACTGAAGGTACAGATTCTTCGTTGTGATAGATCTCTTTGACGTGATATGTCAGGGAATCGAGTTTCCATGGATTCTTAGGTGACAGCCTCTCGGAAGAGGTCGCCATGATCGTTAATTTGATAGCTCATTCGTTCGAAGTGTAGAAGGACCTGCAGAGAGACTTTGGTCTGCAGCTTTTCTCATCAGAAAAGAGTGAGCTTATCCATATGATCGCATGGGCTTGCCAATTGAGTAATTTAACGACATTGCAATGCATATGTCCTTGTTTTCTCTACGAAAGGGTTGCATAATATTGGCTAAACTCTGTGAGTAGCCCAATAGACGTGGCTCAGCGATGCAGCTCTTAACCACTGGATTCAAGGTTGGGCGTTCAAGTCTAAAGCTTGGTTGCATCGAAAAAGCAGTCATTTCTTGAAGACGGATCCGTGTAGTGCGATTCCCGTGGGCAGAGCCATGGAATGTTTTCTAGGCCTCAGATCTTTGATGATGCTTTGGGCTATGTTTTCTTTATGGAGGATGATAGATTGTCTTATGCATACTAATTAAATTTATATCTTCACGAGGACATGCATCAAAATAGAGGCTAATGTTTCGATAAGAGATTTTATCTCAACAATATAATAATTAATTGATGTTCTTGGCTTCTTCTTCACTCTTGTCAACGATTTTCTAAATTTAGTTCTCCTTGCTTTGTTGGAAGTTGCAAATAATCTTTCTAAAGACTATACCAAGCTCCTTAATAGTGATCAAATGCCTTTTATGTCCAAGCATATTATTTGAAAGTACTTTTGATAGCATGAATAGAACACCTTTGTCTCTTTTGATTCATTCCTGCTCTCGTGTTCTATCTACCTCTATAGGTGTCTCTGGTAATAGTATATTGACAACCATGCCAATTTTTTGGTGACCAAAGGAGATAATCCAATAAGCTTTTTGAAAGATCTGCTGCCAAAATGTTGCATTTACACACTTCTAAAGATCAGAGTGAGTATCTAGAAATGATGAAATCTTCAAGATCTTCAAAAGAGAAAATATACCCTGCAAAATTATTGAGATGACACTTTTCTACAAACTTTCAAGGAAAATAGAGACTACTGATTGAAAATTTTCAATGACCAAAAGTATTTCAAGAAAAGTGTTGAAAACAAGCATAGATCATGAAACTAGACTTATTGTAGCATAGTTTAGAAAGAAAAAAGCATTAAAAAAGGATTCACTATATTATGAGAACACTTATATAGAAGATAGGGCATCAGAGAGGACCACAAAATTGTGTGCTTGAAAATTTATTTATAGCAAGTATAAAACACACAATTTAATGATAGAATCTAATACATATTTAGATCATAAGAGAAAGAAAAATCGATCTTCAAGTCAAATCAATAGAAAGAGACTTCATAAACAAGTACATATAGCACCACAAACAAAGATATGTCACTCACATGAAATCTAGTTCAGATGAGATATGCAATACAAAATAAGTTCAAGAAAACACACGTTTTTCTTTTTTATTTGCGTTTTGAAGAAATCTAAGACTTCTTACCTTGTATATTCTCAACTCACTTTTTTATGTAAAATCTACGTGGAAATGGTAGAAAGATTATGTGGAAAATATTTGAAGGACCTGGTTGGAGCATTTGTTTTTTTCTCATGCTTTTTTAGTTTGCATTTTAATGAGTGTTTGATAGTTTCTTGTCACTTCTGGACTCATATCAACACTTTAAACATAAGCAATCCTAGAACTAATACTTGGAAACGTACACATGCTATGTTTTGAGCATCCCTTATTTGCCACTATTCATTTTTCCGTAGGTTTTCATAGACATTACACTTAAAGTTATGCTTTATATACTCCATCCCTTGTTCCCGTTTAGTTTCTCTCTTCAAAACATGTCCCAATCCCCCTGAAAATGATATAGGATTTGAAGGTGCAGAGACTTATGCCTTCATTTCTTTAATTTTGAGTTTTTATCATCACAAACCTACTCTATTACTCTTGAAAGAGACAAAGAGAAGCCTCAATCTATTTGAATTCTTCCAAATTAACAACATGCTACTCTGCATCAAAATCATAATCTACACAATGGAGAAGAAGATGGATGCACTAGAACTACAAGAAAAAAGAAAACTAAAGGTCTTTCCAATGCACTTACTAAGCACTCAAAAGGTGCATTTGTCTATGGAAATTCTCCACTTGCATCGATGATCCTGAGCATTGACATGAAAATTTTTTGTAGAACTCCAAGCATGATGCCAATAAATGGTTTACAAGAATCCACTAATATGGATCAAAATCAAACTATTTCTTCAAGAACCAGAACCGTTCAAGTTTGTGAACACATGTTGTCATGTAGGTATGAAGTCCAAAAGAAGCTCAAGAGATGAAGAAACACTGCAAAGATTCACAGCACAATGAGCAATAAACATAGAAAGAAAGCGAACAAGTTCCCATTGGGTGTATATATACTTGGGATACCTAAAAAACATTATAGAATCTTTAATTAAGGAATGATATGAAAGCAAAATGCATAAGAAGATCTCTTACTGGACGTTGAGTACCATTCCCTTGGCTGCTTCTCCAAGCTTGGCTGCTTTTTCAAGCTTGGCTGCTTCTTCTTGGAGAATACGAAGCTCCTCAAAGGTTCTCATACAACAGTAGTATCTTACAAAACGTGCGTCTTATAGATGTAGATGACAAAAATTTTCTATGATCTGCTTTTAGATTTTCGACGCGAAAACGGGAAAAAAAAACAAGCAGCAAAAAGCGCCAAAAAGCTCCAAATATCACGTAATAATTGAAGGTACCTCTGTACTCCCGCCAGAGACGGTTTTACTTTCTGGCAAAGCACTTCTTCATGAAATTCAGACAACCCCACGGAAAAAAGAGGAATGATCGCGATGGCACCTCATCGTACGAAAAAAACAGGAATGATCGCGATGGCACCTCGTCGCGATGGCACCTCATCGTTGTGATAGATTTCTTTGACGTGGTGTCTCAGGAAATCGAGTTTCCATGGATTCTTAGGTCACAGACTCTCGGAAGAGGTTGCCAGATCGTTATCATGAGATGTGAGGCTGACGGATTTGTCGTACAGAGATCGTTAATTTGATAGCTCATTCGTTCAAAATGTAGAAGGACTTTAATGTGCAGCTTATTGTATCAAAAAATAGTGAGCTTATCCATGTGATCGCATAGGCTTGTCAATTGAGTAATTTAGCGACATTGCAATGCATACGTCCTTGTTTTCTCTACGAAACGGTTGCATAATATTGTATGAACGCTGTAAGTAGCCCAATAGACGTGGCTCTTGAACACTAGATTCACGGTTGGGCGTCCAAGTCTAAAGCTTGATTGCATCGAAAAAGCAGTCATTTCTTGTAGACGGATCCATGTAGTGCGATTCCCGTGGGAAGAGCCATTGAATGTTTTCTAGGCCTTAGATCTTTGATGATGCTTTGGGGTATGTTTTCTTTATGGAGAATGATAGATTCTCTTTAGCATACTATTAAAATTTATATCTTCACGAGTACATGTATCAAAATAGAGGCTAATGTTTCAATAAGAGATTTTATCTCAAGAATATGATAATTTACTGATATTTTTGGCTTCTTCTTCACTCTTATTAACTATTTTCTAAGTTTAGTTTTCTCGCTTTGTTGGTAGTTGCAAATAATCTTGCTAAAGACTACCAAGCTCCTTAATAGTAATCAAATGCCTTGTATGTCGAAGCATATTATTTAAAACTACTTTTGATAGCATGAATAGAACTCTTTTGTCTCTTTTGATTCATTCTCTCTCTTGTTCTATCCACCTTTGTAGGTGCCTCTAGTGATATTATATTGACATTGGTATATGATTCTAATTTTCAAAGTCATTTAGATATGCGATATGGGTATCTACAATGTTTCAATGGTTGCTTCTCTCTCTCTCTCTCCCTCTCTCTCTCTCATTCTCTTCCCCCATCCCCCCATTCCCCCAACCTGCCATCCCCCAGCCTGCCATTCCCCCATCCCCCAATCCTCCCATCACCCCCGTCCCCCTAGCCTGCCATCCCCCTGTCCCCCCATTCCCCCATCCCCCCACCCCCTAGCCCGCCGTCCCCCCATCCCCCATCCCCCTTGCTCCCCATCCCCCCATCCCCTTATCCCCCCATTCCCCTAGCCCCCCATCCCGCCATCGTGCCATCCCCCATCCCCCCATCCCCCTTGCTCCCCATTCCCCCATCCCCTTATCCCCCCATTCCCCTAGCCCCCCATCCCGCCATCGTGCCATCCCCCATCCCCCCATCTCACCATCCCCCCATCCCCCCATCCCCCCATTCCCCCATCCCCCCAGCCTGCCATCCCCCCATCCTGCCATCCCACCATCCTGCCATCCCGCCATCCCCCCATCCCCCTAGCCCACCATTCCCCCATCCCCCAGCCCCTCAGCTCGCCATCCCCCCATCCCCCCATCCCCCCATCCCCCAGCCCTCACACATTTCATCACAACATTTAGTGGTTGAGCATCTCCATAGCTCCCTCCTTGTGTGAACATGATTGCAGAAGGTCGTGGGATCCCTCTCCTCAATCAAAAGAACAAGGAATATGCAAGGACCCTCATCATTGTTGGTGCATTTTACCCAAGCCTACATGCTTGATATGCTTGATATTATGATCATTTGTAATTCACATGTGTATTCATGTGAACACCTCTTGTAAAAGAGTTCTTTTTTATCTCTTGTAATTTGAAAAAGAAAAAGGAAAAAGATGGCTTACCTCATCCATGATGTAAGTTATGGTTCTAACTACCTAAAACCACGAATTTTTGAGCTGAGGGAATATCTCCTAACTTTGGGGATCACTTTTAGGTGGAGCCATTCGAATTCAAATTCAAAATTCCCTCCAAGAATAGCTATAAAAAGAGCAAGAAGGAAGAGGCGATTAGCAAGCCTTGTACGTGACCACTTCATGTCAATTTGTAGAGATTGAAGAGCTTACTCCATAGCTCTATCATTCTACTCCCATTGTACAAAGATTCATTGCCAATGTGGTTGTAATCATATGTGAATCTATACATTTGTCATTATCTACTTCTCTGTTTTGTTCTCTGCTATACTCACTCAGAGCAGTAACTTCAGAAGGTCATATCTCGAGTTCTACGCAACCTTTTTCCGTGTTTTAATGTGCGTTGGATAGCCCTTACTGTCTACTTTCTGCATATAAGCTTGCAAGGTCATTGGAGGAATTATTTTGGAGATATCGGCATTTTATTGCTCACTGGTCTATCTCTGGAGAGCCCCGAGAATGGTGGGCATGTTCTAGAAATTGATGAATCTTCTTCTCATTGCTCAGTCCATCATTTGAAGTGTTTTAACTTGGATTTGGAAGCTGGCTAAGTCTATTTGCTATGCCCAAAAGGAATGTTTCTAATTCCTACCAGGTTGAGAGCACTCTTCATTTTTTCCAGCAGGTGTATGTCCAAAAATAGCAAGTTTTGGGAGCTAGTCATTTCGCAACTTGTCTATCTTCACTTAAACTTTTGGGATACATGTTCCAAAGTACTTGGCTGATATTTTGGTGGATTTAGGAAGCTCAAAGGGTCTACTAATCAACTCTGAAGTCTCAGTTGGCTGGTGTGAAGCTGGTTGTAGCGGCACCTACTCATCTTTGGATTGCATCCACCATCTCTCTTCACAGTGGTATCAGAGCATAGTGAAGCAACATGGGAGATGGATTTCCATCAACAATTGACAAATTGGATAAAAAAGACTACCCGGCATGGTCTCAAAGGATGGAGGCTTACCTTCAAGGGAGGAATCTATATGGATTCATATCCGGAGATGAAGCAATGCCAACCATGAGGAACAAAGGGCAACCATCACATGAAGAAGTGGAAGGACTTTCAAATTGGTGTTCGAAGGATGCACTTGCAAGGTCCTATATTCTAAAATCAATCTCTGATTTTCTTTTACCTCATGTCAAGGGATGCAAGACATCAAGAGAGACCTGGAATGCACTTGCTTCTTTCTTCTTTTCCAACACTCGAGCAAGGAAGAACCAATTGTGGATGGAGTTCACAACAATGAAGAAAAGCCCGAAGCAAAATGTGACTGATTATGTCACAAAGATGAAGGAGATTTCCGACCAACTTGGAAGCATTGGAGAGGTAATTGAAGAGGAGCAAATCATTAGACAAATCATAAATGGAATCAAAGTAGACGACAAGTGGGAGTCATTCACAACAGCCATGGATTTATACATGGATATGCATGTACCCGACCTCAACACACTCATGGGCCAACTCTTCACTCATGAAGCAAAGATTAGCAAAGGTGGTGAGTCCTCAAGAGGTAATCAAACTTGTGCCTTATATTCCGCTAAAGCTAAGGTCAAGGACAAGTCAAAGAATAGGAAGAATGAAGATGAAGGTAGCTCTTTCCAAGCAATCTTTGTAGGTAGAGGAAGAGCTAGAGGAAGAGGCAGAGGTGGAAAGCAAGGCAGGGGGAGATTCCAATCATCTCAACCTTGCAATATATGTGGCTTATCTAATCATACTACTGAAGAATGTTTCAGGAATCCAAGGAACTCAAGAGGAAGAGGATTCAATAGAGGTGGCTATGGATCAAATAGAGGCAGATACAATGGAGGCTACAACAACAACTACTACAACAACAATTACAACAACAACAACAACTTTCAAAGTGGCCATAGAGGAAGAAGAGATTACAATAACTATGCAGAGGACCAAAGTCAAGAAGATTCATTATTGATTATGAATCTATCAGTGAAGAATGGTAAGGATGATGATCACATATTTTACATTGATTCGGGATGCTCAAACCATGTAGCAGGAAATGTGGCTTTACTTTCTGATTTGGAAGATCCTCATAACAAGCATGAAGTGCAGACAGGAGATGACACAAAGCACTCAGTCGAGAAGATAGGTAATGTGAAGACATCAGATGGGAATATGAACCTCTTAAGCAAAGTCTTGTATGTCCCTACAATTACCAAAAATTTAATAAGTGTTGGACAGATTGTTGAAAAAGGATTGCAGGTTAGATTCAATCGATTTGGAGCATATGTTGAAGACCCAAGGCAAGGCTTTAGAAGGATTGCCAAAGGAGAAAAGATAGGAAGGCTTTTCACTTTTGAAGTGGAAGATACAAAGAACATAGCTTTGTTTAGCTATGGATCTCAAACTCTTACAGAGTTGGAGATATGGCACAAAACGCTTGCTCACATTGGTGAGAGGACACTCAAACAAATTTGCAGGGACCAAAGTGTACTTGGTTTGCCTAATATCACAAGGCAACACATGATTTATAAGTGTGAAGCTTGTCAACTCGGCAAGGCTCATAGACAACCTTTCAATAAGAAAGGATATATGTATCAAAATCCTTTGGGTCTAGTGCACACGGATGTGTGGGGTCCAAGTAAGGAGCCATCTATATCAGGCTCAAGATATTATGTGTCTTTCATAGATGATTGTAGCAGGTGGACCATTCTGTTTTTCATGAAGCACAAGGATGAAGTGTTTAATTGCTTTAAGAAGTATATTGATCTTGTTGAAAACCAAACAAGTAGGACTTTGAAACGACTCAGATTAGATGGTGGAGGAGAATACTTCTCTTTTGAATTTGCTACCTTCTTGCATGAAAGAGGCATTAAAAGGGAAGTCACTACAAGGTATACACCCGAACTCAATGGTGTAGCAGAGAGGAGGAACATAGCTATTGTCGAAGCTGCAAGGTCCATGCTCAACGAAAAGGGATTGCCAAACTACCTATGGGCAGAGGCTGTGTCGACAGCCACATATCTCATAAATAGGCTTCCATCTAAGTCACTAGATGGAACCACTCCATATGAAGTGTGGAATGGAAGAAGACCTAATCTAGAGCATTGTAAGATCTTTGGATGCTTAGCCTATGCTCACATTCCTTCTCAAGTAAGAGGGAAATTGGATCCCAAGGCAGAGAAGTGTGTATTTATTGGTTGACCAAAACCAAAAAGGATATAGATTGTACAATCCAATCAATAAAGGATTTTCTGTGAGTAGAGATGTAATTTTTGATGAAAACAAATTATGGTTTGATGATGACAGGAAAGTGAAGCTGCCGTATGACTTGGATGAAGATTTTCCATCACTTCAACCAAAGGAGCCAAAGCAGATTGAAGAAAGTGATTCGGAGATTGACCTAGAAGACTTGGAAAGACTAAAGCTATGGAAGAACAAAGGTAAAGCAAAGATGCAGGATGCTATATATGGACCCGAGAGCTCACATCAACCACTTAGAAGGTCTTCAAGGGAGAAGAAGAAACCAGAGAGGTTTGGTTATGATACTTCTTTGGTCACCAAGCACTCAATCTACATTGCAAAGGATTCAACCAATGAAGAACCTACCACATTCGAAGAAGCCCAAAGCAAGAAAGCTTGGAGAGATGCAATGGATGAAGAAATGGAAGCCTTGAAGGAGAATGACACTTGGGAGCTTATACCTAACAAGCCATCTATGAAGGTAATTGGATCTCGATGGATATACAAAATCAAGAGGAATCCAGATGGAAGTATAAATAGACACAAAGCAAGGTTAGTTGCTAAAGGGTTTGCTCAAACCCATGGTATTGATTATGAGGAGACTTTCTCTCCTGTTGCGAAAAAGCCTACAATTAGGGTTCTCATTAGTCTTGCTGCATCTAGAAATTGGAATCTCTATCAACTTGATGTAAAGAATGCTTTCTTGAATGGATGGATTTCTAAGGAAGTGTATATGGCACAACCTCCTGGATATGAGGATACACATCATCCTAACTATGTATGCAAACTAAAGAAAGCTTTGTATGGATTGAAGCAAGCTCCAAGGGCTTGGAATTTCAGATTGGTGACTTATTTGCAGGACCAAGGATTCAAAGCTAGCAAGGCGGATACCTCTTTGTTCATAAAGAGGAATGGATCAGAAGTGATCTATTTATGTGTGTATGTTGATGATATTATTATCACAGACAATGATCTTGAAGGAATCAAACAGGTAAAGAGTCAAATGAAGGAGGAGTTCAAAATAAGTGACCTCGGACCACTCACTTATTTTCTTGGATTGGAGTTAATCTACACAGATTCAGGTATATACATCACACAAAGGAAGTATGTGCATGACATGCTCGTCAAGTTCAAGATGGAAAATACCAAGTGTGCAGGTACACCTATGGACTAAAATCATAAGCTTAGTGCTTATGAAGGAGAGCCAATTGAAGACATCACAAGCTATCAAAGCTTGGTTGGAAGTTTGAACTATGCAACACTCATAAGGGTGGATATATGCTATAGTGTTAGCATATTGAGTCAGTTTATGCATAAGCCGAGAAGACCACATATGGAAGTGGCCAAGAGAGTCCTCAAGTACCTAAAGGGGACCATGAAAGAAGGTTTGTTCTATTCATATACTTCAGATATTGAGCTAAAGGTCTACTCAGATGCGGATTGGGCCGGATCTAGAGATGATAGAAGAAGCACATCCGGATATATATCATTTGCAGGTTCAAAAATCATTTCTTGGTCATCGAAGAAGCAACCAACCGTGGCATTATCTTCTACCGAAGCCCAATATAGAGGCTTGGCTAATGCAACTCAAGAAATCATGTGGTTAAAATCTTTGTACACAGATCTTGGACTTCATTCTTCAACACCTCACATTTTTGGTGACAACACAAGCTCACTACATCTTGCAGCTAATCTGGTATACCATGCTAGAACCAAGCATATTGAAGTCCACTACCATTATGTAAGGGAGAAGATAATGAGCTCTTGATGGTACGAAGTTAAGTAGATTCAAGTTGATGATTGGCTTGCAGGAAATCAAGGACAATTGAAGACTTATTTGGAGGCCAAGCATGTTAGGCTTGAGGGGGAGCTGTTGGTGCATTTTACCCAAGCCTACATGCTTGATATGCTTGATATTATGATCATTTGTAAGTCACATGTGTAGTCATGTGAACACCTCTTGTAAAAGAGTTCTTTTTTATCTCTTGTAATTTGAAAAAGAAAAAGGAAAAAGATGGCTTACCTCATCCATGATGTAAAAGCAAAGTTGTGGCTCTAACTACCTAAAACCACGGATTTTTGAGATGAGGGAATATCTCCTAACTTTGGGGATCACTTTTAGGTGGAGCCATTCGAATTCAAATTCGAAATTCCCTCCAAGAATAGCTATAAAAAGAGCAAGAAGGAAGAGGCGATTAGTAAGCCTTGTACGTGACCACTTCATGTCATATTGTAGAGATTGAAGAGCTTACTCCATAGCTCTATCATTCTACTCCCATTTTGCAAAGATTCATTGCCAATGTGGTTGTAATCATATGTGAATCTATACATTTGTCATTATCTACTTCTCTGTTTTGTTCTCTGCTATACTCACTCAAAGCAGTAACTTCAGAAGGTCATATCTCGAGTTCTACGCAATCTTTTTCCGTGTTTTAACAAGCGTTGAATAGCCCTTACTGTCTACTTTTTGCATATAAATTTTCAAGGTCATTGAAGCAACAGTGTTGGAGATATCTGCATTTTACTGATCACTGGTCTATCTCTGCAGAGCCCCGAGAATGGTGGGCATGTTCCAAAAATTGATGAATCTTCTTCTCAGTGCTCAGTCCATCATTTGAAGTGTTTTAACTTGGATTTGGAAGCTTGCTAAGTCTATTTGCTATGCCCAAAATGAATTTTTCTAATTCTTACCAGGTTGAGAGCACTGTTCATTTTTTCCAGCACGTGTATGTCCAAAAATAGCAAGTTTTGGGAGCTAGTCATTTCGCAACTTGTCTGTCTTCACTTAAACTTTTTGGATACATGTTCCAAAGTACTTGGCTGATATTTTGGTGGATTTAGGAAGCTCAAAGGGTCTATTAATCAACTCTGAAGTCTCAGTTGGCTGGTGTGAAGCTGGTTGCAGCGGCACCTACTCATCTTTGGATTGCATCCACCATCTCTCTTCACAAACATTGCATTCAAAAAGTTTTGCTGCTACTAGATCTATTGTCTGGATGGCTGCAACATACAAAGCAATATATGTTGAGATCCATACTCCTTTGAGTATTCTATTGCAAGGGTGGAGCTATGTTTGCACAAAACGTTTTTACTATTTTTTGTATGGGAATCAATAATCTGCCTACTCCCCTTGTTTTCTCTCTCCTATGGTCAGATCTTTTCCAAAGGGTGTCCCGAATACTCCATTGGGAAATGTTCGATCTTATTTTTTTTTAAGCCCACTACCCTTGTTGTAGTGCATCCAAGTGAATTCCGATGGATTCGTGGCTATCCCAAGTTGAGTTATAAGGTCACGAAGCTTAGATTATATTATACTTGGGGGGTGACAAAGGCAAAAGTGGTGCAAGGATAGGAAAAGAAGAAGAGAAAGGAGGAAGAGCTTGTTTTCCTTTCCTATGCAATCGTGAGCCTCTAGTGCCAAGTACTCTCGCTAATCGACGTCCCTTGCTCAAGAGAATCAATGGCACGTTTTGCTTGACCCCTGGGTCCCATGGACAAGGATTCATTGCGCCTCACACTCTTCTGTTTGGATTTTATCACCACTTCTTTCTACAAGCTTTTGGAGGCATGGTACATTCTTGAAATTTAGGGAGGAATATATTCCTTTCCATAAAGTGTTAGTTCATATGGGCCACTGATCTTAAAGTGTCAGTTCATATGGGCCACTGATCCAGGCGATGCTATAAGTTAAAATTGAGATCTTAATCAAAGTTGGCTACGAGAGCCTTATTTGGCATACCCCTCCATTTTTGGCAAACGACTTTGGCGCACATTTAGTGAACATTGAGATTCGACAAGGCCCTTTTGGCCCCTTGAAGTCTATGAAAGCAAGTGTCTAGCACTCACAGTGGACGTCTTACATCTACCATCTTACATCTTACCTCTACTCTGGTCTACTCTCTGCACCCTGATGCTACATGCATACTTTTGGAGGTCACTCTATGGTGAGGATATAGAGCATGGGCTTCCCACTGGATGGCTAATAGCACTGCAGTGTGATTGAGTGGCTTGGTTCTAGTCAATTGATGTGAGTCATTAGTGTTTACTTGGAGAAAGTCTCCATCTTTGTGTATTCATTGGATTAGGTCTTCATCTTGTTCTGTTCATTGGTTCGATCAGAGCTCTTGTATTGGTTTTGTTTAGATCTAGAATGGCATGCTAGCCCACTACATTATTTTTGGAGCATTTTGGCCCCCTGTAATCGTTTGCCTGAACTAAGGAGTGGCTTCTTTCTCCACTATTGTCACTTGTCATTACTCTTCTCTCCATGATTCTACTATACAATGTCTCTATTGTCACTAAATGCACTTGCACACATGAATGTTAAAGGGTATGCTTCCCTAAGGAGAACCCCCCTTGAGTAGATGGAGTACTAGAAGTGTATACTATTTGGTTTTGCTTGAAGTGGGTACCTCAATACCTCCTCTATAGTTCAGCATGCCCGATGGGACCTTGCCTTTTTGTGTGAGGCCTTTAGAATAGTAAATACTTGTTTTTGCATTATTCTTCCTTTTTGCTTGCAAGTGGGTACATGACCCACACTTGAGCAGATAAGGAGTCTCTTTGTATAGAGAGGAGCCTTAAAAAGTCATCTTCACCTTCAACTAGTCAACCTAGATCCCCTCTACCCTCTTTGAGTTTATCTATTGATTTGGGTGCGACTCCTCTCTCAAAGGAGAAGAACAAGAGAACATTAGATTTCTCCTCAGATACATTAGAAGAAACACTAGTGCCAATGGAGGATCTTTTTCATTTACTCTCTAGCTTGAATATAAAGTTTCCTACTTTTAAGGGACTAGCTTATGAGGATGTAGATGATCACGTGAGGAGATTATCTATGTATGCAATGGAGGAGGTCTACAGAATTGAGAGGACGCAATGCTGGTACTCTTCCTATCTACATTGGAAGGCCTTGCAGACAAATGGTATAGTCAATATGCAGATGGCCATTTTGCTACATGGGAGGTTCTCAAGACGGCATTCTCATAGACATTCCGACCACGGGACTCCTTGGAAAGAGCTCTAGATCAGCTAGAGAACCTAAAGCTGAGAATAGGTTAATCTTTTCACAAGCTTCACACTAGACAAAAGCACTTGTTGCACATTTGCCACATGCTCCAAGTGATTTGTTAGCTAAAAAATGGATAGAGAAGGCTCTGCCTAGGTGATCTCAATAGAAGCTTTGAGAGTCTCTTAGATTGGATGCAATACTTAATGATTTTTTTGCAGCTGCATCACACATTGAGGAAGTTAGGCAACATTTTGAAGGGGATACAGAACCAAATTATGCATCAGACCTAGACCCTATCAGAAAACTCAAGAAGGAATTGGAGGCCTTGAGAATGCAACAAAATTACCAAGAAGAGAAGGTCATGCCACCATTGCCATGCCACAATGATGATGAAGTGGCTCAACTTCCTCATGATTTAGAAGATTTGCAGACCACACAAGACATAAGGAGGCAGATTTGGTGTACAATATGTAATAATAGTGGACATTCCAATGTTAAATTTCCCTAACAAGGTAAGCTATGTACTTCAAATGCACCTAATAGAGAATAGAATTGTCCAACTAGGCCGAGATATAATAGGCCATTGATGTGTTATCTCTATGGTGAGTATGGCCATATGCAGAGCAGGTGTTCCCTACAAGAAGGTGCACCTCCTTGTCAGCATTGTCGAGATGAAAAGGATCACTATACCAGGGATTGTCCAAGAAGCCGCCTTGCTCCAATTCATATGATTCTAGTATCCCCACAAGTAGAAGGTATCACCACTCAGTCTTATGCTCTTTCATCTTCTTTAATGCCCATGATAACTAGAGCCAGGCTATTGGAACATCAAGCTTACACTATTCTTGAGGTGGATTTGATCTACATCAAAGGCTATCACGTCGAAAGAATATCCGTTGGATAGTTCTTTTTCATATGCTCATTTATTGTATTTTTTTGAGAGATTTTTGATGGTTCATTTACCGTTGTAAAAGCCTTGAGCTTTAAACATGTAAAGGTAGAAATATAGAGCCCAAGTCCCACGAATTTGTGGTGGTTGAAGTTGCATTCAATCAAGCAATCAATCACCTAAAAGTAGATCAAACTAGATCTTCACTTTTCCTAGATTGTAGGAAAGTGAATTGATTCCCTCCAACAACCATTCCCACCTTCATTTGAATTCAAATTTCTCTTGTAGAAGTTGTGGAACACTCCTAGAGTCTATATAAAGACTTGAAATCACTTTTACATTACATGCAAGCAATATACATACACTTGTGACCATCATTGTCTTGCTCCTTCAATTCTCTGCATCATCTTCTTCGCCAACAGTAATCTTGCAGAGGCTTCTGATCTCTCTCCAAAGCTCCAAATTGAGTGCAAGATGGCTCATTGGGAAGATATTAGTGTCTTGTTCATGCCTATACATTTTCATAGCATTTGGTTCAGTAGATTAAGAGAAATTTGGGTTTTTCTGTCTTGGGGTCAATCTCTGTGTATTCTTGAAAAATAGGAAGTACCACCGGTGAATGTCGCATTCATTCTTATAGAATATATTGATTATTCCTTATACTTTTGTGCATTCCATACACTCAACCCTATGTGTATCACTCCCATAAAATGAGTTTTTCTAATTGTAATCACGCTGGTCGCTATGGGCATTTGAAGTTCATTGTCTCTTCCATAGATAATAAGTTTTTTGAGCTAGTCGACCCGCAAAACTATCTGTTTTGTATCGACTCATTCTCCTTGATGCTCCAAAGTACATAGTGTGTTTCGTTGCACTTATTGCATGCCTATAAGGTCTATTTGAGTCTCCATAAGCTCAAGGGCTGGTCTTGTGCCGGTTGGCTTGATCAAACTTCGTCGCTTCAAAACGCACTTTTCTACCTTCTACAAGCTTCTTCAAGTTCTTTCAGTGGTATCAGAGCTAGATCAAGATGGGTGACGGCTTTCCCTCAATGATGTGGAAGCTTGATCGACACAACTACGCGGCTGGGCAAATCAGAATGGAGGCCTATTTGCAAGGTAGAAGTCTTTATGGAATTGTAGCAGGTGATGAAGCTATGCCTATTCCAAGATCCAAAGGAGGACCTGCACAAGAGGAGACAGATAAGCTCACACTTTGGTGCGCAAGGGATGCTCAAGCAAGGTTGTACATACTAAACTCTATCTCTGACTTTCTATTACCACATATTAGAGGATGCAAGACATCTCAAGAGACTTGGGATGCCCTCGAGACTTTCTTTTCTGCTAGTACCAAAGCAAGAAAGAATCATCTTTGGAACGAGTTCAACCAAATGAAGAAGACACCTAAACAAACCATCATAGAGTTTGTTACCAAGGTCAAGGAGGTTGCGGATCAGTTAGCTTCCATTGGAGAGCTGATTGAAAAAGAGGTCATCATGAGGAAAATTCTCAACGGCATTTGAAGTGATAAGCAATGGCAATCCTTCACGACGGCTTATGATCTCATCATGGATGTGCAAAATCCAGACTTCAACATCTTTCTTGGACAACTCTTCAATCAAGAAGCCAACAATAGCATAAAGGAAGGTGACTCTTATCATGGTAATTCATCTAGTGCTCTATATGCAGATAAGAAGGATAAGAAGCAAAAAGGCAAGAAGAAGGAAGAAGATGAAGAAGACACCTCCCAAGCCAACTTCACAAGCAAGAGAAAGTGGAAAGGGAAGAAGAAAGGACCAAAGCAAGACAAAACCAAAGGTCAGAGTGTTCAACCTTGTGCCATATGTGATAAGACCAACCGCCACTCAAAATTGCTGGTTCAATGGGAAGATCCAGAAAGGAAGTGGAAGATGTGGATATGGCAGCAATAGGGGCAGAGGTGGACACAACTTCAACAATAACAATAGAAGCTATAATAGAAGGGACTACAACAATTATTTAGAAGATCAACCACATGAAGACTCATTGCTTCTTATGAATCTAAGCCACAAAGAAGGTAAAGAAGATGATCATTTTTTCTACATAGATTCAGGATGTTCAAATCATGTTGCAGGTAATATTGCTCTTCTATCTAACTTGGAAAGTCCAAAGCATAGACATGAAGTGCACAAGGGGATGAAACAAAGCACAATGTGGAGAAGATTGGTAATGTCAAAGCTTCCAATGGTAGGACAAACATTTTGAGTAAGGTTCTCTATGTACCTACTATCACTAAAAACCTAATAAGTGTAGGCCAAATAGTTGAAAAAGGCTTGCAAGTTAGGTTCACCCAACATGGAGCTTTTGTGGAAGATCCATGTCAAGGCTTCAAGAAGATAGCCCGAGGTGAGAAGCATGGTAGGCTCTTTACTTTTGTAGGAGAAACCAGGAACATAGCTCTATTCAACTTTGGGTCTCAAACCCTAAGTGAGCTTGAAGTGTGGCATAAGAGACTTGCTCATGTGAATGAAAGAACCTTGAAGGATATATGCAGGGATCAAAGTGTTCTAGGACTGCCGAACATATCAAAGCAACACATGATGAGCAGGTGTGATGCATGTCAGATTGGGAAGGCACAAAGACAAGCATTCAACCACAAAGGCTACATCCACAACAACTTATTGGACTTAGTACATAAAGACATATGGGGACCAAGTCAAGAACCTTCATTGGCAGGATCAAGGTATTATGTCTCATTTATTGATGACCATAGTAGATGGACTGTTCTATACTTTATCAAGAGTAAGAATGAAGTGTTTGATTGCTTCAAGAAGTATCTTGCACATGTGGAGAACGGTAGATCACTAAAGAAGCTCAGATCTGATGGAGGGGGAGAATACTTATCCAAAGAGTTTGATGAGTTCTTGCAGGACAAAGGTATCAAAAGGGAAGTACCAGGTACTCTCCTCAACTAAATAGAATTGCAGAGAGGAGAAACAAGACATTGGTTCGATCAGCCCGAATAATGCTTGAAGAGAAGAAGTTGCCACATTATCTATGGGTAGAAGCTATTTCAACTACTGTGTACCTTGTCAATAGACTACCATCCAAATCACTTCAAGGTATGACTCCTCATGAAGCATGGCATGGAAGAAAACCTAGTCTTGGACATTGCAAGGTTTTTGGTTGTTTAGCTTATGTTCATGTACCATCACAAATAAGAGGTAAGCTAGATGAAAGGGCAACAAAGGCAGTGTTTATTGGATAATGCATCTCAGATGGGTTACAGGTTCTTCAATCCTACAACCAAGAAATTCACTACAAGTAGAGATGTTGTGTTTGAAGAACACAGGTCTTGGTATGATGAAGAAAAACAAAAGGTAACACTACCATATGATCTTGATTCTCACTCTCATCAATTAGGAAGCAAGCATGATACACAGGTCCAAGATCCAAGAAGTGATACAGACGATGACCAAGATGAAAGAGAAAAGGATTACAAGCTATGGAAGTCAAGAGGCAAAGCAAAGATGGAAGAGGTTGGAGAATGCTCAAAACAAGCACGTAGAAGATCAGCAAGACAGAAGAAACAACCAAAAAGGTATGGATATGATTCCACATTTGTTACGAAGCATTCAATCTACTTGGCAAAAGACTCTATTTTAGAGGAACCCTCAACCTATGAAGAGGCAAAGGGAAACCCTAATTGGGAAAAGGCCATGAAAGAAGAGATGGATGCATTGCAGGAAATGGACACGTGGGATTTGGTTCCAATGTCTCCGAATCAAAAGGTAATTGGTTGCAGATGGGTATATAAAGTTAAAAGAAATTCAAATGGATCAGTTTGCAGGTACAAGGCAAGATTAGTTGCCAAAGGATGCTCACAAACTCATGGTATAGACTATGAGGAAACATTCTCACCAGTTGCAAAGATGACTACAATCAGGACATTGATAAGTGTAGCTGCTGCAAGGAATTGGAGACTCCTCCAACTTGATGTGAAAAATGCATTCTTAAATGGTTGGATAAGTGAAGAGGTATACATGTCACAAACACTGAGTTGTATGGATTGAAACAGCCTCCTAGAGCTTGGAATTACAGGTTGGTTACATATCTTCAAGATCAAGGGTTCAAAGCTAGCAGCTCAGATCCTTCTCTATTCATCAAAAGGGATCACAATGAGGTTATCTATCTATGTGTATATGTAGATGATATTATTGTGACAAGTGATGATCTAAATGGCATTCAAAGGATCAAGAGACATATGCAAGAGGAGTTCAAAATCAGTGACCTAGGTGAGCTCACATATTTCCTAGGTATGCAGGTGCTATACACAGATGAGGGAATGTATTTGACTCAAAGACGATACATTCAGAATCTTCTTCTCAAGTTCAAAATGGAGAACACTAAACCTGCAGGTACACCTTTGGAGATAAATCATAAACTTAGTGTTTATGAAGGTGAGAAAATTGAAGACATTAAAGAGTATCAAAGCTTGGTAGGTAGCTTGATATATGCTACTCATACAAGGGCAGACATCTCATATAGTGTGGGAGTGCTTAGTCAGTTCATGCACTCACCGAGAAGACCACACATGGATGCGACTAAGAGAGTACTTAAGTATCTCAAAGGTACAATCAATGAAGGTATATTATATCCTTACTCTTTAGATTTGGATATCAAAATCTATTCAGATGCAAATTGGGCAGGCGCTAAGGATGACAGAAAAAGTACATCTGGTTACTTAGCATTTGCAGGTTCGAAGCTAGTGTCATGGAGTTCTAAGAAGCAACCAACAGTTGCCTTATCCTCAACTAAAGCAAAGTACAGAGGCTTGAGCATAGCAACTCAAGAGGCAATATGGTTAAAAGCATTGTACAAAGATTTGGGACTTGTGAGTTCCAAACCTCCCATATTTGGAGATAATGTAAGTTCCATGCATGTAGCGGCAAATCCTATTTTCCATGCGAGTCCATTACCATTTCATCAGGGAGAAGCTCATGGCAAAGGAGATTGACATTTCCTTTGTTCCAACTGAAAAGCAAGTAGCAGATATGATGACAAAGGCACTTGATGGAATAAAGCTTTGTAGATTCAAAGCTATGGAAGGTATTCAACCTATCAGAGAATGAAGACTCAAGCATACTTTAGCTTGAGGGGGAGCTGTTGGAACATCAAGCTTACACTATGCTTGAGGTGGATTTGATGTACATCAAAGGTTATCGTGTCGAAAGAATATCCGTTGGAGAGTTCTTTTTCATATGCTCATTTATTGTACTTTTTTGAGAGATTTTTGATGGTTCATTTATCGTTGTAAAAGCCTTGAGCTTTACACATGTAAAGGTAGAAATATAGAGCCCAAATCCCACGAATTTGTGGTGGTTGAAGTTGCATTCAATGAAGCAATCAATCACCTAAAAGTAGATCAAACTAGATCTTCACTTTTCCTAGATTGTAGGAAAGTGAATTGATTCCCTCCAACAACCATTCCCACCTTCATTTGAATTCAAATTTTTCTTGTAGAAGTTGTTGAACACTCCTAGAGTCTATATACTTGAAATCACTTCTACATTACATGGAAGCAATATACATACACTTGTGACCATCATTGTCTTGCTCCTTCAATTCTCTACATCATCTTCTTCGCTAACAGTAATCTTGCAAAGGCTGCTGCTCTCCCTCCAACGCTCCAAATTGCGTGCAAGATGGCTCATTAAAAAGGTTTTAGTGTTTAGTTTATGGCTATAAAGTTTCATAGCAATTGGGATAAATCTAGGTTTTTCTATCTCGGGGTCAATCTCTGCGTATTCTTGAAAGATAGGAAGTACCAACGGTAAATGTCGCATTCATTACTATAGCATATTTTGCTTATTCCTTATAATTTTGTGCATTCCATACACTCAACCCTATGTGTATCACTCCCATAAAAGGATTTTTTCTAATTGTAATCACGCTGGTCGCTATGGGCATTTGAAGTTCATTGTCTCTTCCATAGATAGTAAGTTTTTTGAGCTAGTCGACCCGTGAACCTATCTGTTTTGTATCGACTCATTCTCCTTGATGCTCCAAAGTACATAGTGTGTTTCTTTGCACTCATTGCATGCCTATAAGGTCTATTTGAGTCTCCATAAGCTCAAGGGCTGGTCTTGTGCCGGTTGGCTTGACCAAACTTCGTCGCTTCGAAACGTACTTTTCTACCTTCTACAAGCTTCTCCAAGTTTTTTCACAGGAAACCGGTAGCAACCTGCAAGGAGGAACAACAAAGACTCAAACATAGAGATGAGGAAAAGAAGGCTAGTTGGAAGGGCCAAGTTGACATTGAAGGAGCTTATGAGAGGGTGACTACTTCGCTAAAGGACCAACCAACAAGTTCTTAGGATGACACAGAAGAGGTGAGCATTGAGGAAATCTTGAAAGGTATTCATCATCAGGTTAGTCTCTACAAACTCATAAAGATGGATTCAAAAGTAAGAAGTGACTTGTTAAAAATTATAAACTCTGCCTAGCTGAGCCCACCTCCCACCAAAGATGGTTTCATGGTTGACTTCCCCCTTGCACCCTTGGCTGACTATCAGAGCTCAATGTTATCTGTTTTTATAAAGGAAGAAGCTCTCAGAGGTGTTATTATAGATGGAGGTTCTCACATCAATTTGATGCTAGATTTCACAATGAGGAAACTTAACCTAAACCCCACCAAGGTGGCACCATTTATAGTCCCACTAGCAGATCAACACCGAGTTGCACCACTTGGCATTATAGAAAAGGTACTGATCATAGTGCAGGGGTGTTACTTTGTTCTAGATTTTTTTGTTATTGCACTACCACAAGAGACTTCTTACCCTCTATTCCTGGGAAGGCCTTGGCTAAGGCAAGCGAAAGTTCTACAAGATTGGGGAAAGAACAAGTTGTTGATTTCTACAAACACGAACACCCAACTATAACTATATTTGGAAGAAGGATTCAACTCAGGAAAGGCTACTGGGTATACTGAGGACACTCAAGTAATGCGTTCTTTACCCCAAGAAGATGATACATTATTAAATTGGATGATGGAGAATGCAGAGTGTTGCAGTGTGGAAATCAGTTAAATAGAGGAAGAAGCTGCAGATGAAGAAGCTGTAGAAAGAGCCCATGGAATTTGCAAGGAGTAAGAAAATGAGAGTTGGCACTTGAATAGTAACATTACAGGGCCAACAAATATGGAAGTATCAGGAAAGGTTAATTATGAGCCGGAATGTAGAGAAGACCTCCTAGTTTTGGATATACTCAAGGATGGACCAAGGAACATATTGCAAAGTATAAGCTAAATTCCACTCCAAGTAAGAACAATCCTGAAACTCTTGTTCAAGAAGTAATTTTTGAAAATGAAGAGAGCCCTCAAATAGTCCACTTGGCCTTTTGGTTGTGGCATTATCCCCCTTTACTGCAAAAGGTAACATCTCTACTTTTTGCCTATAAAACTGTGTTCGCATGGTCCTACACAGATCTAATACGGATACCACAGAAGCTTGGATTACACCAAACACTCTTAGTTGAGGGGACTCCACCTACAATAAGTATGCCATATCGACTCAATCTGAAGTATGTAGAGGCAGTAAACCTAGAAATAACAAAACTAGAAGAGGAAGGTATTATTGTTCTAGTAGAACAATGAAGGTGGCTTTCTTCCATGGTTATTGTACCAAAGAAAAATAGTGAGAAAATAAGAGTCTGCATTGATTTTAATGCCTTGAATAAGGTAACTGTTCATCCTCAACCATTCACAAAGCACGTGCTTGAAGAAGTAGCCAGACACACTTTGTATAGCTTTCTCGATGGTTTTAGTGGCTACAACCGGATAGTGATTCATCCTGATGATAGAGACAAAATAGCCTTTGTTACTCCATGGGGCACTTACGTTTATACCCGCATGGCTTTTGGCTTGAAAAATGCACCCGCTTCATTTAATAGGACAATGTATCTGATATTGGGAAAGTGGTTAACCACCTTTCTGTGCCCTTGTACACGCTTACCAGTAAAAAGGTTCCTTTCTCATGGAGTCCTTAAGCTGAGAAAGAATTTTGCAAGCTAAAGCTAAGGCTATGTACTGCTCCACTTCTAAGTGTTCCTAACTAGCCATTAGAGTTTAATGTGCATACAGATGCTAGCCTTCATGCTGTAGGAGCAGTCTTAGCTCAGCCATCATCACACAAGGTAGACCAACCTATTGCCCATGCTAGTAGATTGCTTACCAAAGCATAAACGAACTACAATACTACCGAAAGGGAAGGATTAGCTATAGTATTCACTCTTCAAAAGTTTCGGTACTACCTCTTAGGTGTGCATTTTATTGTCATATCTGATCATCAACCTTTGAAGTAACTAATTAACAAGTTGAGAGTGGTTGGAAGGGTTTGGTGATGGTTATCGCTGTTTCAACAATTTGATTTTGATATTCATATTAGACCAAGAAAAGAGCACTACATGGCAGATCAGGTGTCCAGGACTGCCACGAGTGAAAAGTTAATAGGTAATGGTCATCTCTTTCTAAAAGCAACCCGAACTGATTGGTATGATGGAATTCTGCATTTTGTCATGATTGGAAAACTTCTAGAACACTTAAAACCAATAGAAAAGAGGAAATTACTCTTAAAAGCCAAAGCTTAATCACTCATAAATGGAAATCTGTAGAAATATTGTCAAGATGGAATCTTGAGGAAGTGTGTTTATCTAGAGGAGGTAAATCTTTTGCTTGAAGCAGCACACATTGAAGGGCATCTCAAAGGAAAAGAATGAGCTCACAAAATCATCCACAAAGGACTATGGTGGCCTCATATCTACAAAGATGCCATCAAGTTTGCTAAAGAATGCAACATTTGCTAGAGATGTGCCCCTAGGCCAACAAGATTGAATTTTCAACCACTAGTCCTGTCCATAGGATGGCTACCATTCAAACGATGGGGTCTTGATTTCATTGGACCAATCAGCCCAATTGGTCAACCTGGGGGTAAGAAGTATATTCTGATGGCCACATGTTATGCAACTAAGTGGATAGAAGCCAAAGACACTATTGATTGCATCTAAGTTTTTGTATAAACATATTTTCTCAAAATACGGTTGCCCACTTGAAATCACCAGTGATAGGAGCACACACTTTGTAAATCAATCGCTCCAATTTATCTTTGACAGGTACAAGGTTTTTCACAAAAAGTCCTATGCCTACTATCCAAGGGCAAATGCCCAAGTAGAAAGCTCCAACAAGATTTTGATTGGATTGTGATGCAAACTATCTTTTGATCATCAAAGCTCTTGGCCACAAGCATTGATCGGTGCAATTTGGGCTTTCAAAACTACAAGAAGGGGAACCACTGGTGAGTCTGTTTCGTTTAGTATATGGTAAAGAGGCATTGGCACCATTTGAATTTATTATCAAGAGAGAAATTGGAGCCAGAACTATTGGGATTGAACCTCTCATTAGGAGACTGGTGGCATTAGAAGAATACAAAGAAGGAGCTATGCAAAAACTTCATGTAAAACAAGAAGAGTGTAAAAGATTGCACGACAGGTATCTTAGGTCTAATGAAGTACATGAAGGATCTTTGGTTTTGATGCATCGAATCCCATCAGTTTCAACCAAATTGGCACCCAAATGGATGGGACCATACAAGGTGATAAAGGCATTACCACAAGGAGCAATGCATCTAGAGGATTTGGAGGGTGAGAGGATACCCCTGGTCAACATCCCCAAGGTGAAGAATTACTTGAATTAATTCAAGTTGGAAGAAATTCACTCACTCTACATACCATATTTCATTTAGTTCATCCAAATTCTTGCAGTTCATTTTGATTTGATTTAATAAACAAATAAAATAGCAGTTGCACTGGGACGGTGCAAAGACTTGATGTGGGGGTTTGTAGAGTAGAGCTCTATCTCACCATTCAATTTATCCCTACTCTTATCTTGCCCTTGGTGTGAGCTTTACTCAATTATATCCTCGGCACAACAATGGTTATAAAAATCCTCCTACCACATGGGGTAAAAGTTGGATTGTTTCCAATATGGAATGTCAAACATACCATTGATCTCTTTAAGAAACAAATGATTTCAAAGAACATCATGTGGCTAGCATATCAGGAAGAAAAATGATGAATTCATCGGCAAGTACATGGGAAAGAGAGATTTTGGATGGATTCATTCGAATAAGTGGAGTACATTATCAATAATAGTGTAATGCCCAAAATGCAAGCTTTGGAGATCATGAGCAGCTATTCAATCCTTTCACATTGCTAGAGGACCAAAAGTTCTAATCCTCCTCCATTATCCGCTACTTCAAATGTCTCATCTGCGAGGGTCGCTCCTCTGTCATCTCACAACAATGCAAAATCATTAGTTCCTCTTCATCTTTTTCTCTTAATCCTGCTACTAGGGCTTTGCTTGCGGAATCGCCAACTCTCATCACAGTTAGAGGGAGAAACCATCCTTTCTCTTTCTCTCTCTCTCTCTATCTCCCTCTCTCTGTCTCTCTCTCTCTCTGTCTCTCTCTCTCTCTCTCTCTCTCTCTCTCTCTCTCTCTCTCCCTCTCTCCCTCCCTCTCTCTTTCCTCGCGCATGACTCATACATGTCAGCCTTATTTCCTTCTCTCCGTGCATCTTAGCCTTATTTCTCTCTCTCCGTGCATCTCGTGGCCAACAACGACCACTATCTCTCTCTCTCCCCTCTTGCTCTTTTGCTACTACGAGTTCTCTCTCTCTCTCTCTCTGTGCTTCTGCCTATGCCAACTCTCTTCCTCTCTCTCTCTGTCTCACGTCCATAGCGATGAGCATGCAGATCTGCGATTTTTGCAACCCTTACTTCTCTCTCTCTCTCATCCTCTCTCTCTCTCCCTCTTTCTCTCTCTCTCTCTCTCTCTCTTTCTCCTTGTGTGCACTTCTGCCCCTGACAACTCTCTCTCTCTCTCTCTCTCTCTCTCTCCCTCTCTCTCCCTCTCTCTCTCTCTCTTCCCCCATCCCCCCAGCCTGTCATCCCCCTATCCCCCAATCCCCCCATTCCCCTAGCCCCCGAGCCTGCCATCCCCCCATCCTCCATCCCCCCATCCCGCCATCCCCTGATCCCCCCATTCCACCATCCCCCCATCCCCCCATCCCCCCATCCCCATCCGTCCAACCCCCCAACCCCCCATCTTGCCATCCCGCCATCCTGCCATCCCCCAATCCCCCATTCCCCCAGCCCACCATTCACCCATCTCTGCATCCCCCATCCCCCAGCCCGCCATCCCCTATCCCCCCATCCCCCAACCCTCACACATTTCATCGCGAAATTCGGTGGTTGAGCATCTCCATTGCTCCCTCCTCGTGTGAACATGATTGCACAACCTTGTGGGATCCCTCCTCAATCAAAAGAACAAGGACTATGCAAAGATCCTAATCATTGCATCTAAAAGTTTTGCTACTACTAGATCTACTGTGTCGATGGCTACAACATACCAAGCAATATATGATGAGATCCATACTCCTTTGATTATTCTTCCCTATGCAATCACAAATCTCTAGTGCTAAGTACTCTCGCTAATGGACGTCCCTTGCTCAAGATAATCAATGGCATATTTTGCTTGACCCTTGGGTCCCATGGACAAGGATTCATTGGGATTCACACTCTTCCACTTCGATTTTATCACTGCTTCTTTCTACAAGCTTTTAGAGGCATGGTACATATTTGAAATTTAGGGAGGAATATATTCCTTCCATAAAGTGTCAGTTCATACGGGCCACCAAGCCATGCGATGCTAGAAGCTAAAATTGAGATCTTAATCAAAGCTGGCTACTAGAGCCTTATTTGGCATACCTTTGCATTTTTGGCAAACAAATTTGGTGCACATTCTGTGGACTTTGAGATTCGACAAGGCCCTCTTGGCCCCTTGAAGTCTATAAATGCAAGTGTCTAGCACTCACAGCAGACGTATTACATCTACCATCCTACATCTTGCCTCTTTTCTCGTCTACTCTCTACACTTTGTTGCTACATGCATAGTGTTGGAGGTCACTCTGTGGTGAGGATAGAGAGCGTGGACTTCCCATTGGATGACTAACCGCACTACAATGTAATTGAGTGGCTTGGTTCTAGTCAATCGATGTGAGTCATTAGTGTTTTCTTCGAGCAAGTCTCCATCTTTGTGTATTCAATGAAGTAAGTCTTCATCTTATTCTGTTCATTGTGTCAATCCGAGCTCTTGTATTGATTTTTTTAAGTTCTAGAATGGCATGCTAGCCCATCGCATTATCTTTTGGAGCATTCTCGCCCCTATAATCATTTTTTTGAACTAAGGAGTGGATTCTTTCTTTACTATTGTCACTTGTCATTACTCTTCTCTATGTGATTCTACTGTACAGTGTCTCTATTATTAGTGAATGTACCTGGACACAGGAATGTTAAAGGGTATACTTCCCTAAGGAGAATCCCCCTTGAGTAGATGGATTACTAGAAGTGTACACTGTTTGGTCTTGCTGGAAGTGGGTACCCCAATACCTCCTCTACATGATATTTAATTTGAAAATTTATTAGAAAATTTCTTTACAAGAATTCAAAGAGGCTACAGTAAACACTCCCAAAATCTTCAGGGTGACATTAGAGAGAGCACATTTAGTGACACAAGCAAAAGAAGCTCATGATAAACTCCTTACCAAATACCACATAATTTCAAAGTTTATCAGGTGCAATCCAAAGTCTTGTCACACCATGCAACGAGGATTCACAAGAAGATCAAGTTATAGTAGAATCTGATCCCATGCAACTACAAAAGTAGAAGCCCAAATTCAAGTGAAAAAAATAACAAAAAGAATAAAGAATTCGCATCATAAGTAGTCTTTGGCTAGACCAAATTATGGTACAATGACACAAATCTAGGTGCCAAAAACTTTGCAAAAGGCCAATTCTAGGAAATTCTTATGTGGATACCTATGGTCCATTTTGGTGCAAGCATCTTAGTCTAGCTGACCAATGGGGCAAGAAAAAAGAGAGAAACACCCTAAGGACCCTACAAAGTCTCTCAAACACGCTAGAAAAACTCCCATAAGAAAAGTACTAGAAAGGCCCATTATACAACATCTTTGGGTGAAAAAAAACATAGTTATGACATACAACCATAATGATCATATCTTGATTCCAAAAATCCATTTAATTGTATGAGAAAAGGGATTTCAAATATCAGAACGCAAATAAGTGGTGGGATCTTGTTAGAAAGAAAAACCAAAGAGTACATATGATAAAATGAAAGGACAAAAGACACTTTGGTAAATATAGGTTTCCAAAGCCCAAATCAAGTCCTTCAAACATTCTTGGTTGCTTTAGATCCCCAAAATGGTTGACTTCAATTGGCAATTATCATCAACAAGCTCGCAAAATGGAGTCGTCGACTAAAAGACAACTATCAAGGAGTAAATGAAGTCCAATCTCATTAAAGAAAGTTTGGGTACCCACATCCTAGATTCATTCCTCAAAAGATGGAAAATACATTGCATGCCAAGCAAAAGAATACTCAATGTCAAAGGATCAAAACATGACACAATAGAATGCATTCTCAACAACACATGACTCATATGCTAAATGTGTCTCTATGGTGGAAACCAAAGGTTGAGTTTCCCACATCTAATATAATTTGGAGAGCCTCATCCAACTCTATTAAGGAGGGACTCTCTCCCACTTCATACTTTGTGATAATCTTGTAGAGCCTAATTCATGCTCTTAGCAAGCTCTTTTTTAATTCATGTGAGTTTATCCATTTCTTGGTCTACTCACTTTATGTCTCTCACACTATTTCATTTTGTGAGAGCACTCTTCTTTTCATTTTGATTCCATGCATATACCTTATACATGGTATCAGAGATCTAGGTGGAGGTCTTGGTGGTTCTCTTGGCGGCATTCTTTTTAGGTGAATGTGTTTCATCATCTACCTCATGCTTTGACAACATCTTGGGTCCCTTTACCCCTCATACTCACCCTTTTCTACCACTTTCCCATGCTTCAACCCTTGATCTTTGTTGTAACCAATGGTGTTGAGGAACCATCTTTGTGGAACTACTTGATAATTAATTTACTTCATTTTTGTGGCCATGCTATGGAGTTCATGGACATTGAAGGTCATTAAATTGTTTATAAAAGCTTCTGTAAGTTGATCCTTGTTTCTACATTAGGATAACGAGTAGAGTTGTGAGTGGCTAGAGCCCAAGACCCCAAAACTAGGAAATATTCAAGTAGGGTTGAGTTTCTTATTCCAAATCCATTTCCAAATCAAGAAACAGATTTCTATCCTTGAGTACATTTGTTAAGCATGACATAGTACACCATTCTTAACTAAGCCTATGTATTACTGTAGGAATATAAATGAATACATCTTGAAAATAAGAAGTTAGTGATGCATTGGGGTCTATAGGTAGCCACATAGATGATGATGACTTAGTTCCATACACTTTGAATAGACTAAGGGAGGATGAGAAGTGGAAGACTTTTACAACATTTGTGTATGTCACAGATACTCTTCCCAACTTTGAGCAATTGGTGACCTTGATGGTCACTGAGGAGATGAGTATTGGAGGCTCAAAGGCAAAGGGCAACAAATCCCAAGAATTCTATGTAGGTAAAGGCACATGTAGATGAAGGAACCAAGGTAGAGGAATAGGAAGGCAAGGGAGAGGAGCAAATGGTGATCATGCTCAAGACCATGGAAGAAGTAACAAGGGGAGGAGGAAAGTTTAGAGGTAGAGGACAAAGGTAGAACTAGAATAGAGTTAACCAAAACTAAAAATGTTACTTCATATTTGGCAAATATGGCCACTATGAAAGGGATTGCTATCGAAGGGAGAAGAAGATTTCAACTTACAAAGGAAAAGGTAATTATGTATCTACCTTAAATGGGAATGAATATATACTAGCTATGATGTATATGAGTGACTACAAGACACAAGGGCCAAAAACATGGTACTTTGATAGTGGATGCAACAGTCACATAAGCTGCAACAAGGATTTCTTTTCAAACATGCAAGATCCATCAAGCAAAGGGTATGTAGAGACAGGTGATGATACCTCTCATGCTATGACACACATACATGATGTTATGTTGGATAGGTCTCACAAGGTTAAGTGCTTGAAGGATTTTCTTCATGTCCCCACAATCACAAAGAATCTTTGCCAAAAGGTAGCAAAATTGAACCTATGGCAGAAAAGGTATGGACATATCAATACTTGTGGCTTGAAGGATATAGAAAAGAAGAGGTTAGAGCTAGGGTTTGCACACCTCCATAATCGACATTAAGAATCTATTTGAAGCTTTTCAATTGGGTAAGTAAGCTAGGTTGCCATTCAAGAAGAGCAATTATGTGAGCTATCATCCACTTCGCCTAGTCCATACATATGTTTGGGGACAAAGAAAGAAGAATTCAATTGGAGGCAATAGGTCCTTTCTGACATTCATTGATGATTGCACAAGGATGCCTTGGCTATATTGTATGAAGCATAAATCATATGTCTTTTATTACTTCAAGATGTCCAAAGCTATTGTAAAGAAGGAATGGGATAGATATATCAAATTCTTAAGGTTAGATGGAGAGGGAGAATACTTCTCCCATCAAGTTTTTGATTTCTTGGAGAAAAATGGCATCAATGGACAAATCAAATGCATGAACACACCACAACAAAATTGTGTGGTAGAAAGAAAAAATAATTTCATTTCAAATTGTGCTAGGCCATGATGAAGGAGATGGGCATGCCTAATTGCTATTGTGATGATGCAAAAACCACTACAATATACATCATGAAAAGAGCTCTCGCATTAGGTATACATGCTGCCACACCCTATGAATCTTGGTATAATAGGAAGCTTTATGTATCAGACTTGCGAGTTTTTGGATGTACATTCTATGTGTTGATTGCAAGTTAAATAATGAGAAAAGTTGATGATAGATCAGACAGATGTGTCATTACAGGGTATATAGGTGAGAAAAAGGGTTATAAATGCTATAACCCCACAACAATGGAACTAAAGATATCAAGGGATGTCAGATTTGATGTGCTTTTACCTTTGAATCACAAAAAACGTGAATATACATCAAATAAAAGAATATAAATTGAAAAAAGTAACCTTTATTTTGCACCCTATCATTAACTCCCTCTAATCATATGAAGTTCTCCCATTATTTCTATTGTTTCATTGCATTTGATTATATTATAAATCCGTGAGAGAATGCATTTCTATGTTGCCATTATTATCCGCATCATATCTAAAATGCTCGTTTCTTTAAATTCTACCTAAAAGGAAATCAGGTTCCTTTTCATACTTATTAACAAATTCTTGCATGCATTTGGTATTACATGCCATGAAATTGAAAAATTAACTTTCTTCGCACTTGAAGTTCAAAATAAACGCCCTTATCTAACAATAGTTCAAGTGTAAATTTTGAAGCTGACTTGTTCAATCATGCATTAAAAGCTTCTTCATCAGCGATCTAAAGTTATTTGTGGACATATTACATGAATTCCTCATGAATTCCATATTTTGATCTTTATTGCAAATAACCTCTCGATACACCCATAAATCACTCAACCCAAAACATCCATCAAGTGCTTATAAATCGATTAATTTCTATTACATCCACAAAATGGATGAAAAAATGAACTTGAATCTTAAAAAGAAAAAATTCAAAGCTCTTTTTCCATAAGACAAATAAGATCTCTCAATGCATGCTTATTTTGTAAGAGTGAATCTCTATCAATATTTTTTTAATGGTATCTACCCATTGTTAAATTATTTATTAGATTACAAAGAAAGTGATTTATATTAAGGGGAAACCAAATTATAATATATACAAAAAATAAAAGAGTGATAAATATCATGCAAGCAATCCAAGACAATAGATCACATCTCGTACTCCTTTTGTTGCGTACCCATCAATAAAAAGACATAGAATATGCTTTAGGAAGTTATGCCAATCATGTTTCTCTAAACTAGATAAGCTCTTATGATCCAAGACAAGCATGCTTTAACATATTGCTCCATATCATGTATGTATAGGACTTGATAGAGTCATGTTATTGATCATTTTTATGCTGAAGCAGTAGGATCATTGACTGTTTCATGTTGATATTCATCATAAATTGGCCATAACGTTGGCTTATAAATATGTTATTTTAAATCATTTCTTGAAATTTTCGTCTATTTTCATCCAACAAGATGTTTCCATCATGGAAAACCAATATTCTTGAATATGTGGATAGGATTAAGAAGTTAATACATTTTTAACAGATTGTCACATTCCAAAGAATAAACTATTGAAATGTTTTCTATTATTTTCTTCCTTTCTCTATCATCTTCACATTCCTGTCATCTTCATCATCACTAAAGTTCTCCAATTCGGGATCTATATGAGGTCCTACCCATCTAAGAAATTGATACGCTGGTGAAATTGGTTTTAACAATTCTTCCTTTGAAATGCATTGTTCTTTTTTATCTTATAAAGGATGATCATCACGAGAAAACATCGGTGTCCAAGATACATATTATTGTTAAGATTTTTACTATAAACTATTCTCAACCAATCACCACAATAATGATACGCTTTGTATACCTTACTAAAAAATTCTATATTAATGAAGAATGTTGAAAGGTATATATTTAGCTCAACTCACATAATGGATGAAATATCTAACTTATGTATAGTTCATGCCAGAATTCCATGAATCATAGTGTATCTCTAACTACTAGCTTTAGTCATATCAATGGTATCTGTTGGGTGATTCTTAGACGAGAAGTAGTTTGAGGGTTTGTAGGAAAAAAAGGGAAGAAACAAGAAGAGAAAATACACCTGGAAGCTTCTGCCGATTGATTACAGTAAGACAATTACAATGTTTGAAGTACAAGACAAGCCAATACCTCTGTGCACAATCCCACAAAGTGCCCACTTACAAAATACCAAATATCCCAAAGTCTTCTTGCTGCCGGCCTCCTCTACACCAGACCTCCACCTGCTTCAAGCTTATCCTTGTGTACACCTTGCACCTAGCTTCCACAAAGGGGGAGGAGTGAATACCTTCTGTCGGCACGCGCACACTACAGTGAGACCTTGAGATCCTTGGGGGAGTATAGCTTAGCACTCTCTGCACAAATCCTTAGTCACTCTCCATGTACCTTACACTTCCACTTCTCTGCGTCGCACACTGGTGACTGTTGCACTCTCTCTCTTGCTTCACTTAGCCTATGCTTCTCTTGCTTACTCTAAGATTGGTCCAAGAATAGACCTTGCCTTGATTTGAGTGTGCCGATCACGTACGCTCCTAACTACAATGGTATCTTGGTGCTCACTTTGATGTCCCAAGATTTTCTTTCCAAGTGGCAGCCAACGACTCACTGTTTTGTCTTGTAGTGACTTTAGACTAAAACCCAAATTTTAATGGGGGGGCCATACTTTCACCTGTGCGTACGTTGCCGCTTCACATACCTTCACATTTTCTTTTAAGTCTTCACTTTTGCACCTAAGGGGGGGTTCACCTGAACCTTCCAAAACACTTTAAAACACACTTTGAACCTTAGGGAAATTAGAGAAAATACCTCTGCAACCTGCAACTCACTTTCTCCAATTTACCCTTTGTGGACAATTAACTATGCACCACCTGTGCACTTCTGACACCTGCACTTTAGCACTTTGACTTTGCACCTATTGACTTTGACCAGTTGACTTTGACTGCAATTGACTTTGACCAACATGACTTTTATGGGCTTAATAGTTGCCCACCACCTAATGTGCTCTCCGTCCCGGAGAGCTAGAGCCAAAACTCGGAGCATAGAGGACACCATGATAATGGAGCTGCAAGACTGCAAAAAAGACACTAGAGCAGCCACCAGGTCCATGAAGAGCAGCGGAGAAAGCACGAGAGAGTAATCAGTAATATGGGGAAAGGGCGGCGTGGTGGGGAAGAGGGGGGAAGGGGGGGAAAAAGTGGTGTGTGGGGGGGGGGGGCAGGGTGGGGAAGAGGGGTGGGGATACGGAAATATAGGGAGGGGTGGCACTGAAAGAAATACCCAACCAGAGAGAGACCAACCTGTACACATACATAGTAATAAAACAACCATCAATCAATTAGATAGTGCACAAGGAACACACAATGAACACCGAACCCGAATATCATATAAAAGCAGAAAAGTACAAGGAAACAGCTGTCCATGATAAGTACATGAAGTGCCAAGGAATGGAAACCGAACAGAAAAAAAGATAAATAGCTGCATCCTACAACTGCCTCAACAACAAAAGGAGGCTAGGATAAAGCAAATGAAACTAGGGAAACCCAAGTGTGTCTGAATACCAAGAGCCTAGGGGATAGACATAGAACGAGTGACTAGCTAAGGCATCGGCGGAGAAGGGGGCCTCTCCCCAGGAGGACCATCATCCTGAGGTAGAGGTAAGTCAGGTGAGGCGGGTGGAATGATGGCTGCCTCCTCAGTCCATGCAGCAATCCTGCTCCTGTATCTACGTAGATGATCGTGCTCTCGTCGGACCAAACGACACGCAGGACTATCACAAATGCCTAAGGATGCACGTTGGCGAATCTCCATAAGAGCTCGAGTCGCAGCATCAGCCTCATCTCGATATCGGTCTCTGTCCTGCTGCATGGCCCGCAACGCCTTGCGCGACGTCTGCCACTGAGCCGCTGCAGCAGCACGAATACGATTGATCGTCAAAGCGTACTGCTGATGAAGCGCAGCTGTCGCGGATACAGAATCAAGGGAGAGACGGGCAGCATCAGCTCCATCACTCGCTACTACGCTCCCATCACGAAGGAGGCCCAAGAAAGGTGGATCATCGTCGAGGCTAGCAGGGATGGAAGGCTGCGAGGTGGGTGGTGGTGGGGGTGGGGTCGGAATAGGCTGGGGGAAAGTGGGAGAAGTCGGAGGCGAGGGATGCGGATGGGATGTGGAGGTAGACTCAATGGAGATGGCAGGAGATGGAGGAGGCTCTGAGGCACCGGCTGGGGGGGGGTGACGGAATGGGTGAGTCAGGGACCGAGGTGGGAAAAGAATCCATCAACCGGGTACGGACTCTCGGAGCTGGACGAGGAGTGGAGGCTGCCATGGGAGGAGGTGGCTGCGGAAGAGTGCTAGGGGTCGAGGAGAATGCGACGAACGGCTGAGGAGGGGGGTGGGGAGAATGGGCAATAGAATGTGTAAGATGAGAAGGGTCAAGACAATGGCTGGATGCTATGGTGTGTGTACCAGGTAGATGGAAGAGCCAAGCTAAAACCGGGGAAGAATAAACGGAGAATGAACGAGTGCCGCGATGTAAGGCATCATGAAATCGTCTAGAGCAAAGTAGGAATGATTGGAACATGAGTGTTCCATAGGGAAAAGGCCGGCCATGTAAAAAATAGAAAAGAGGGTCAGCTATATGGAAGGTCCGAGGAGGGACTACGAAATAAGAAGAAGAAAATGAACGAATGAAGGACGGCGAGCTGGTAGTGAGTGGGGATGGCATCAACACCATATAATGATATGCAGAAAGCGATGGTATCTTCCCGAGATAACCCCGAGTAGAGTGTCTGTGGAGCATGAAATGAAGAGAGGCTCGAACCTATGCCTGCAGCGACGACCGCAGGGGTCAGCGAACCACATGGAAAATGAGGGAAGTCAAGCAGCGCCGTCCGAATATTGGACCCCTCTGCCTCGGATAAGAGGAGGGAGGCCAATCGCCAAAGACCAGCCTGACGGAGGCAACCGTCGGGAAGGAGATCGATGAGCGGGATGGGAGGCAAAGCTAAATGCAGGCGGAGGGATAGGGTCGAAGATGAGTCTCTATGGTCAACTATGGATGACGACGATGGACGTGGAACAGGGGAGGTGGAATGACTACCAGAGCTGCGGGCGGGGTGTCCACTAGAACCATCTGAGTGCGTCGGCACGGCTGTGGGGGGCGCTGCAATGGGACGGTGGTGACCAGTGGGAAGAGTTCCGGGGCTATGCAACGAGGAACCAGATAGGGAGAAACATGGAAGGGAAACCGCGAAAGGTTGACTACCCTGTAAATGGGTAGGGGTGGAAGGGGTGGTAGGGTGTGGGACTAGTGCGCGAGGGACGGGGTGGACTATGGAGGGGAGGGGGGCCCTAGGGGCGGGTTGTAGGATGGCGACAGGGACGGTCGGGGTGGAGGCCAGAGGGACGGACTGGGAGGAGGTCATAGTAAATAGGGGGCCTACCTCGGGATGGATAGGACCGAAAGCCAAGGCCGAAGGAGCAAGCTCCGAGTATGCCTCAGTAGCCATGGATGAATCCTGCTGGGGAGCGGAAGCCGCCATAAATGCAGATCGAGAACGCGGGCACAAAAGTACTGCAACCACATAGAGCAAGGTTCTATGAATGGAACTCTATAGCGAACAAATATAAAACAGCAGAAAAACATCCAAATTGAGAGGTCTTAACCCAAAATTTGTGTTATGTATAAAGAAGAGAAATTTTTAAGAGGAAAAAGAAAGACTAATGGACAATACTGAATGGAAATATAGACAAAAGAAAATGAAAAAACAAAAAATAATTAATTTGTAAATAAAAGAAAATAATAATAATAAGAATAAAAAAAGAATAATAATAAGAATGAAAAAAAAATAAAAAAAATAAAAAATTACCTGGAATGCGCCGGCCGCTTGTGTGCTGGAGGAAGGGAAGATAAGCTATATATATAGGGGCGGGGGGGGGGGGGGGGGGGGGGGGGGTGGGTCGGTGGTGTCGGTGGGGGGGGGGGGGATGGTGGTCGGTGGTGTCGGTGGGGGGGGATTTTTTTTTTTGCAAAAAACCAAAAAAAACGCCCTGGGGGGCCTTTTTTTTTTTTGAAATATAACCCAAAAATAGAGAAAAAATGAAGGAAAAATCCAAAAAAATGCCAAAAAATGGCCAAAAAATTCTGAAAAAATTTCTCATTAAATTTTCCATAGGGCTAAGTTCAATTTCTTTCATCAAACCACAGAGAGCCGCCTTTTATTCCTCCTAATTGGCAAGAAAATGACATCGGAAAGGGATAAAAATGCTATAAAAATGCTAAAAAATGCTAGAAAAATTTCCAAAAAATACCCAAAAGTTTTTTGTTTGCAAAGGTTATGAAATGCCTTCTAGGTTTGCTAAAAACACCAGGGACAAGAATGAAATTGCTAAAGAAAACTACTAAAACTGAGCAAAATGTGATGAGAAAGCTATGTACAACCTGGACAGATTTTGCACTTCCAGGTGATCCATACTTCTTCAAGTGTGTTGATGATAGGCCTTGAGCCTGGATATGTTGACCAGTGGCAAGGCCTCTCCTTTCAGCGTCTCTAACTCCACAGCACCCCAATTTAGCATTGTTTTGACTCTGTAAGGTCCTTCCCAATGTGGAAGCCATTTTCCTCTCAGTTGTGTATGAAGATGAGGTCTATGGAGAAGAACTAACATGCCTGCTTCAATGTTGTTGTTCCACAGATGTCGATCATGTGCCTCGTTCCTCTTCATCTGAGTCTCTATCAATTGTTTTGTTGCTAGTAGACGAATCTCCTCCACTTTATGTAGTGCTCCGAGCCTCTGAGAGACATCACAATCCTTCTTGCCCTGCATGAATGCTATCTTAGGTGATCCATGTAAAAATTCAAAGGGCTCAATGGGCAATATGCCATAAACTAGTTGGAATGGAGAATATCCTGTGGCCTCTTTGTAGGCTAACCTGTATGCCCATAGGGTACCTTGATAAGCAATGCCCCAGGAAGTGGGCTGTAACATACACTCCTTTCTTAACATTGAGATTAAAACCTTATTTGTCGATTCAGCCTGTCCATTGGCTCTTGGATAGTAAGCACAAGAGGTCCTATATAGAATTCTATACCTGTTGAAAATTTCCTGCAGGACCTTATTGACAAAATGGGTACCTTGATCTGTACAAATTTCAAGTGGGCATCCAAACGTGCAAATGATGCTACTATAAATAAAATTAGCAACAGTTTGGGCCGTGCAGTCGGGGGAGGCAATAGCTTCAGCCCACTTTGTCGCATAATCTGTAGCTATCAAGAGATATTTTTCTCTTTTGGGAATTGCGGGAGGGTAGATGGGCCCTACAAAATCTAGCCCCCACTTCTCAAATGGTTGCTAGGAAGTGGAAACAATCAAGGGGTTATGCCTCTGCTTTGTTGGCTTAGGTCCACACCTCTGGCAAACGTCACATGCCTTTCCCCATTCATCTGCATCCTTAAAGAGTGTAGGCCACCATAGACCAGCATCCAGTATCCTCTGACTCATAATATGCCCTGGAAGGTGCCCACCACCTGTACCTTCATGTGCAGAGTGAAGGACTTCCCTCACTTCTTCTTCTTCCAAACACTTCCTAAACCTGTCATCCTTGCCCTGTCTATACAATTTATCTTCAATGAAGGTATATGGTCTACTCTTGATTAGCAGTCTCTTCTTTTGCACAGCACTAGCCTTTTCTGGATACAACCCAGTTTTAATGAAATTTTTGATATCATAATACCACCCTTGAGCTTGTACAGCAAACAGATGAGCATCTGGAAAATCATCATTAATTCCACTAGTTTGATTTGTCCTATTGATTCTGGATAGGTGATCCACCATAACGTTTTCTTTACGTGGTCTATGGACTACAGAAAAATCAAACTCTTGGAACAACAATAACCACCTCCATATTCTACCAATGGCTTGTGGTTTGTTGAGTAAGTATTTTAGTGGTTGGTGATCTGTTATAATAATAAATTTTACTCTCAGTAAGTAATGACGGAATTTTTAGACAGCAAAGACCATTGCTAGGGCTTCCCTTTCTGTAGTAGTGTAATTCCTTTCAGCCTTGGTCAAGATTCTACTGGCATATTGAATTGGTCTGTCCATTTTAAATTCTTCACTGGGTTGGGTCAAAACTGCCCCCACTGCATAGGCACTGGCATCTACATGTATATGAAAGATTTTTGACCACTCAGTTGTGATCAAAATAGGAGCAGACACTAACCTTGACCGTAATGTTTGATATGCTTTTTCCTCCTCTTCTTCCCATTTAAAAGGTACTTCCTTACCTGTAAGTCTAGCCAGTGGTCTAGCTATCTCTGCATACTTTTTTATAAATCTTCTATGGTATCCAGTATGCCCCAAGAAACTCTGAATCTCTTTAGGGGATTTAGGTTTAGGCAACTTTAATATAGAAATGATTTTATCAGGATCTGGGGCCATACCTTTAGCCGACACCACATGTCCTAAGAGAGTTCCTTCTGTCACAAGGAAATGACATTTGTTTGGATTGAGCTTTAGCTTAGTCTCCCTGCATCTTTTGAAAACATTCTGTAGCTGCCTCAAGTGATGGTCCAAACAATCTAGTGGAGTTTCTTTGTGAGAACCTGAAAACGAAGAGAAGTCATCCATGAAGATTCTAAGTGATTCCAGCAATAGGGGGCCAAAAATGAGATTGACCGTTCTGTTAAAGGTGGCTGCAGCATTTCTGAGCCCAAATGGCATTTTTACATACACATATGTTCCCCAAGGTGTGATAAAAGCAGTCCTTTCACGATCCTCTGGGTGTATTGATATTTGATTATAGCCACTAAATCCATCCATAAAGCTATATAATGCATGCCCAGCCACTTCTACAATGACCTGCTCTGCAAAAGGCATTGGGAACCCATCTGGAATGGTCACCTTGTTGAGTGCTCTAAAGTCAACACAAATTCTGATTTTATTAGTATTCTTCTTTGGTACTATAACCATAGGTGAGAGCCACTCTGAGTGTTCTACAGGAATGATGATTCCTGCATCCTCCATCTTCTGTATTTCCACATAGACAACTTCAGCATATTTTGGATTAAGTCTATAACTCTTCCCTCTTATGGGTTTGGCTCCATCAACCAGAGGGATTCTGTGCTCTCCATAAGTTGCAGGCACTCCTCTAAGTCTTTATAATGCCAAGCAAAAACATCTGTATAATGGGTCAAGAATGATTTTACCTTTTCAAGGAGCCCTGGGTGGTTCCACAACCAAGTGGCCACCAAAACTCACCGATTATTTTCTTGAGTGCCTAATTGTATTTCTTGGATAGGATTTCTCTCTACCATATTATCTTCCTACTCATCTTCTTCCTTGTCTTCTTCTACTAGCTTTTCGTGCATTGCTTCATAAGCAGGTGTATTTTGGACTTCAATGTGTTCCTCCTTGTCTTGCATCCATCCCGCAGGGATTTCTTGAATTGGGAAAGAACATTCTTCACTAGAATTTTTTACCTTGCCTTTAGCTTTAGTAACCTCTTTATCTGTGGTTGTCATATCCTCCTCCAAGTTGTATTTGAGGGGTGTCTTCCTGCCCCTTCTGTGGTCTGTGATGGGCTCTCCCAATCCATCAACCTGGACTTTTTCCTTATCTTCATCATAACCTTCAGTCGTGCAAAAATAATTAAGAAAAATTCCAAAACAAGAGGAAGAGTTGCCTGCTTGGAGCCAATTTAAAATATCCTCTTCTTCCTCGAAATCTATTTGGGGTTGATCCTCCAATTCTGTTTCCATGCATATGCCAACTGTTTGCATCATGCTAGTGTTTCCTTGATTATCTGGGCCCTCTTCTAAATAAATTTGTGTCAGCTCTTGCCCTTTCTTTTGTACCCACATAGTGTCCTTGCCCCAATCATGAAGACACTTGCATGCCTCAGCCATGGTCGTCCAATTAAGAGGGGAAATCCTCCTTCAACCTGGGGCAATCTTAAAATCACAAAATTCACAATGAATAGATTACCTTGTACTTCAAGTGGAACTTTTGGGATCACTCCCAAGGGCCTTACTTTGTTCTGATTTGCCAAAGTAACAGTGAAATTTGCAGGCCTTGAAGGGTGGAGTCCAATCTTTTCCATTGTATGTTCAGGCATCAAGTTAATGCCAGAACCACCATCCACAATAACTCCTTGAAATTCATGACCTTGGATAGATACTGTCAGCCGAGGACTTTTATAATCTGTAAGGGGTGCTTCCCCTACAAATTTTCCTTTATGTAAAACAGCAGTCTTTGCCACCAAACTTGTAGTGGAAGCTTCATCAATTATCTGTAATAACTTTGACCTGAATTTCCCATCCAGCTTTATTAAATAAAAAATACTAACCTCCTTTTTCATGGACTTGAGTAGTTTTGAAGCCTCTGATTCCTTGAGAGCATGGACTCCAGTTGACTTATCAAACTCCTCATGAGCCCTGTTGAAGGCATGCCCAATGGCATCACTAGTGCATATGAGATCTCCTTGTTGACTTGTATCTGCAACTGTGGTGACTTTATCTTCAGATGGTTCTCTGTTTTGATTCCATTCCTTAATCTTTGACCCTTGTCCTATGTCTGCTTGAGCCTTCCCCTTGCGTCTTGTCTGCACAGTCAAAGATTCTATTTCTTCTAATTGCACCACCCTGGTAGATGGTGATGGCTCATTGACCAGATCACACACTTCTTCTTTGTGCACCAAAATCATTTGAATATGAGGCCCGGATGAAGAGGCTTGATTCTTAGGACAACAATTTGTATAATGGTCTCTTGCATCAGGGCAGTTCCTGCAAGGAGGGGCATTTTCTGGTAGGGTGCACCTACTTTGATAGTGCCCGCATTCTCCACATCTGAAACAGATGATTGGCCTCCTAGGCCCATTTTTAAAGTTATTCCTCTGTCTAGGATTATAGTTGTTACCTTGATTTGGTGCAGCAGCCATCACATTTGCTGGTGTTGGGGGTCCCCCTTGTGTCCAGTATGTCGTTGCAGGCATTCCTCTTGATTGGCATTCATGGGCCTCATGGCCAACTTTCCTGCATAATTGACAAGTCACACTTAATAGAGGACATTCACTTACTATGTGACCTTGCTTGCTGCACATGGAACACCAAAGTCCACTCTTGATGCCACCTCCTTTGAGCTCCTGCAACTCCTGTCGCAGCTGAGCCAATTCCTCTGCCTGGGGCTCCTCCTCCTTTTGGAGCTTTAGTGCTTCAATCTCCCTTCTCAACTGAGCAACAACATTCTCCTCCTCTTTGTAGGGCTTATTTCTTTTTAAGCCCTCTAGCTCTTTCCTTAGCTGTATCACTGGATCCTCCATTTCTGTACCATATGTTGGTTGGGAAGAAGTTGCTCCATACTGGTACCTTATCTGCTCCAAGCGTGTGGCTGTGCTGATGAACTCCTCTATGGAGGCTGTAGGTAGCACTAATTCCTTTATTTTGCATTGGGTGCCCATTGGTAGGGGCTTAGCCAACCATTTCTTAACAAAAAAATCGTGTGGTGGATCTGGCAATTTAGCCATTAGTGCTTTGGCCCGAGTCACAAACTCTGGGAACTTTTCTCGTGGACCTAATCTTAAATTTTCTAGCTCTTCTATGATAATCTCCCCAGTGTTGCCATGCTCGAACTGATTTTTAAAAGCATCTTTCATCACATCCCAAGTGGTAAAATGGTTTTCAGCAAATTGGCTGAACCACTTATCAGCTAATCCCTCTAATGTGGCAGGGAAGAGAATCAAAAAGGCATCCTCCCTACCCATTAGGCCTCTAGTCTTACATAGTGCCAAGAACCTTCTAATGTGTTCATCCGGATCCTCCTGAGCTAGGCCTTTGAAAGAAGGAAACTTTATATTTAATCTAGAGAGTAAAGTTTCCAAGTCTACCTGACTCGCCATGCTCTTGACTGATGATGTTGAAGATAGTGGACTGGGGGACCTTCTAACAACCTTCCTTCTTGTCTGCTTGCAGGTGACCCTCAATACTTGGGACCGGGTTGCGGTCATGAGCAGCTCATAGCCCACTGAATATGAGACACTTGATAAGAATATTTACCTTTTGTTTGATGAAGTAGCACTGTGGTTCTGTCGACACTTGATCTCTTCTATGATTTGCACTTGGTTTCTCCTAAGCTCAAATCTCCTTGGATGTCCCACCGTGCGTGCCAAATTTTGTTGGGTGATTCTTAGACGAGAAGGAGTTTGAGGGTTTGTAGGAAAAAAAGGGAAGAAACAAGAAGAGAAAATACACCTGGAAGCTTCTGCCGATTGATTACAGTAAGACAATTACAATGTTTGAAGTACAAGACAAGCCAATACCTCTGTGCACAATCCCACAAAGTGCCCACTTACAAAATACCAAATATCCCAAAGTCTTCTTGCCGCCGGCCTCCTCTGCACCAGACCTCCACCTGCTTCAAGCTTATCCTTGTGTACACCTTGCACCAAGCTTCCACAAAGGGGGAGGAGTGAATACCTTCTGTCGGCACGCGCACACTACAGTGAGACCTTGAGATCCTTGGGGGAGTATAGCTTAGCACTCTCTGCACAAATCCTTAGTCACTCTCCATGCACCTTACACTTCCACTTCTCTGCTTCGCACACTGGTGACTGTTGCACTCTCTTCTCTTGCTTCACTTAGCCTATGCTTTTCTTGCTTACTCTAAGATTGGTCCAAGAATAGACCTTGCCTTGATTTGAGTGTGCCGATCACGTACGCTCCTAACTGCAATGGTATCTTGGTGCTCACTTTGATGTCCCAAGATTGTCTTTCCAAGTGGCAACCAACGACTCACTGTTTTGTCCTGTAGTGACTTTAGACTAAAACCCAAATTTTAATGGGGGGGCCATACTTTCACCTGTGCGTACGTTGCCGCTTCACATACCTTCACATTTTCTTTTAAGTCTCTTTTGCACCTAAGGAGGGGTTCACCTGAACCTTCCAAAACACTTTAAAACACACTTTGAACCTTAGCGAAATTAGAGAAAATACCTCTGCAACCTGCAACTCACTTTCTCCAATTTACCCTTTGTGGACAATTAACTATGCACCACCTGTGCACTTTTGACACCTGCACTTTAGCACTTTGACTTTGCACCTGTTGACTTTGAGCAGTTGACTTTGACTGCAATTGACTTTGACCAACATGACTTTTATGGGCTCAACAGTATCAATACCTCTGAGTAAGTCAAGAAGATTGCTAGTGAGAGAATAAAGATACACATTTTTTGCTTGATCTTGTTCTATTTTAGGAATTAATAATGAAAGCATTAAACATTCTTTCATAATTCTAAGATATCAAAGAAGATTATTGTTGTTGGCTATAATTGGCAATGTAGAGCACTTAATAGATATCATTGAAAATTGATTAAATCCATCTGATGCAACACCCAAATTTAGATTGCATGGCTTATTTGTGAAATTATGCTATCTAGAATGAATGTAATGAAATTTTGGAATATATGCTTCAATTCTCATGCTAGATTCTTGGTCTGAATGGAAAATGTCTCAATATGTTTTTTGGAATTTTATCTCTGTCTTCTGCGCATTGAGGTGATTGACATTTTGGACATGTCAGAGTCTCTACATATTGACCTCCATACAAAATACCATAATTAAGAAAAACATTTAAAGAATGATAATGAAGTCCAGGACTATGGATTGTCTTGTTCATTTTCTCATATGTTTTAGGAAGAAAATTATTTTTTGGTAAAAAAATTTTAGATAGTATTCTTGAATTTCATTAGAATAAAAATATCTATTCAAAAAATATGTATAAATATAGATTAAAAAAATGTACCATTTATACAATATACATTAATAGTGCCAAAAGAGGCATATTTCACCTCCCAAAACCATGTAATATTGATGATAAGGAAGATTGCACCTGATCATGTTAGTTGAATTCCTTCATAGATGTGCTTTATAACTTATGTTGATATATTTACGTAGTGATAAATGTGAAGTTTAGGACTGCCACGACACTTTTTCCCTCTTTAGGAGGTTTTTTTCCCCCGGCTTGTATCTATGCCTATTGCCCTAATAGGCTACTTATCTTTGTACATTCTAGTGGTAATACATTCAGTATTGTGTGTTGTGCTCCAAGCTTCTTCTTCTTCCTTGTGCTGTTCAGGTGCTTCCGCAGATGTCTAACTCCAACAATTGGTATCACAACGGGTCATTGCTTCATCCAGGGCGTCATCTACACCTCTGTGGCTGCAATCTCAAAATCACACAAAATTTGGTAAGCATACTCAAGGTGTTTCTAAGCTCGTTTCGGCCTCCAAATGCACTATCACAAGGCTTGTATAGGCTATTTTGTCTTTTTGTGCCAAAGATATATACCAGTTTTGATTCGCCAATATAAGCATCTCGGAGTCTGCTACAAGTCTAGCAAAACGCCTTTCAGATACAATCATTTTTTTTCATCAAGGTGATTTAGTTAGTGGCCATGGCTGAAAGCAGTGATGTATTTCATATGTTGGCTGTTGAGGATAAGTTGGATGGTACAAATTACCCATTATGGGCTTATACGATGCATCATTTATTAGTCGCAAAAGGACTATGGAATATTGTGCAGGGTGTTGAAAGACGTCCTGTTACACCTGCAAATACAGGTACTACAAATACAAGTGCTAGAGCTGATGGAGATGGTGTCGAAGATGATGATATTCTATAGATTCTTGTTCATGCTACTGTTTTTGTTGCACCTACTACAGAGCAAATTTGTTGTGATCGCAAAGATGCTTAGGCACATGCATTGATAACTTTGTCTATCAAACATGCCATTATTCCTCATATTCGCTCTTGTAGAACAACTAAGGATGCTTGGAATACACTTACCACATTGTGCCAGGCTAGGAATGAGGCTCGTGTTGCTTACCTCCGAAAACAATTGGAGAGCAAGCACATGAATGAAGGTGATTCTATGGACAGTTTTCTCACAAAGATCAAGGATTTGAAGGAACTGTTGATTTCTAGTTATGAAGTTATATCAGATAGCTCACTTTTGTAGACCGTTCTAAATGGTCTTCCTCACTCATATCAGAGTTTTGCTTCTACTCTTCATTTGATGATGGAAGGCAATCCAAATACCTTGTCACTTGAGGAGTTAGTCTCTGTTCTATTGCAGGAAGATCAATTTAGGCAGAACAGGTCTATTATGCGTGTTCTAGATCAAGATTTCCTAGCTAATCAAAAGGGCAAAGGAAAATGGAGCTCTTCTACTAGTAAGCAAAAATCTACAAATGTTGCACATTCAAAGAGGGAAGACAAAGATGAGAAGAAATCAGAAAAGCAGAAATTGTTTTGCAAATACTTTAAAACAAATGATCATGTCATTAAGAGCTATCCAAAACTGGTTGCTAAAGAGGCAAAGAAGAAAGAGGCCGGAATGGTTGTTGCAGAGGCCTCTACATCGAAAATAGAGTCTGCTAATCTTGTGCAAGAAGAAGAATGGGCATTTACTGCTGTTTGCAATTTGGACCCATCTTCTCATGAATAGTGCATGTCTACATTAGACTCAGATGTTTGGTACTTTGATAGTGGAGCGACCAAACATGTTACGTCGCAGTGCAATTTCTTCCCTTCACTTGAGCCTACCCCTACAGTGAATATTGTTACATGCGCCAACAGCTCCTCTTATCCTGTTATGGGAGTTGGTAAGATCATTTTGACTATTGCTGATGGTAGTTCTTTCACTTTGGAAGCTGGTTTGTTTGTGTCAGGGATCAAGAAAAATATGTTATTAGTTTTTGCATTAGCCAAGATTGGCTTGATTATGAAATTTGTTGATGATAGATGTACAGTTCATGATCTGTCAAATGGTGATGTCATTATTGCTTCTAGCATTTTGTGCCGTGGGCTGTATAAGCTCATAGACTTTGAAAGATCTGTAAATGATTCGGCATGTGTAGTAATAATTCTCAGGCTATGTCAGATGCAAAGCTTTGGCATGTGTGCTTTGGTCATCTAAATTTTGCTAGTTTGTTATGCTTGTAGAAATCTAAAATGGTGTCCTCTTTGTCCAAACTTGAGGCACCTGTAAAACATGTTTGTGAAGTGTGTACTTTGGGCAAAATGCAGCATTCTTCCTTTCCAAAAGATGGTTCAGTTCGGGCTACTAAAAAATTGCAGCTTGTACATAGTGATGTCTATGGTTCTATGCAAAAACCTTCTTTTGGGAACTACCTTTACTTCATGACTTTCATTGATGATTTTTCCACGCATGCATGGGTATGTCCATTGAAGTCAAACTCCGAAGTGGTTATGTGCTTCAAACAATTTCTGGTTTTGGCTAAAAATCTATCACCATGTAAAATGGGCAGCCTCTGTTCTGATCGAGGGGGGGAACATATGTCTTCTGACTTTAATGCATTTTTGGTTGAACGTGGGATAAAACATCACTGTATAGTGTCGTATACACCTCAGTACAATGGAATTGTTGAACAAAAGAACACGTCACTCATGGAGATGGTGAGGTGTATGGTCAAGAGTCATGCTTTACCACAAAGGACTTAGAAGGCCTACACATGTTTCCTATAAAGCTTCAAGAGTAAGATCTCATAGTTGCTATCAGAGCAGAGCTAAGATCTATAAAGGATCAATAGATGGAGTTTTTTAGCATTTTGTTAGTTTTAGAGCTACTACAATCTTTCTTATCCCTTTTCATATGTCAAGCATAAAAAGAAAACTCAAGTTTGGGTGAGTGACAAGATGCAAACTCTATAGATATGGCCTTCATTTTCTGCAGTTTGTGAATTTCTTGTTTTTTTTTTGAGAAGACAAGAAATTAAATTAATGGTGGCATGTCACTTTGTACAAAGGGCAAGAACCCCCATCAAATTACATGCCAATAATGGCAGCCAGACAAGTAATCCCCATCACGCATAGAAAAACTTCTGTAGACCATATCTAGCAAGACAATGACTGTGGTACACTCGGGAAATAGATAACCATCAAAATATCTATAGGGAACAACAAAAAATCTAGCAAAAACATCTCTGAGATCATAGGCCGACGTATCGACCAACTCATGAGCACCTTTATAGACATAGTAAGACCATCTCATGTCTTATGGGGGAATATAATTTGAGGAGTGAGGATCTCCACTGACTAGGAGTTGTTTTCCCAAGGTGATTGGCCAAAGAGAAATCTTCTTCAGGGGTAGTACTAATATTCTCCAAGCATTGAAGACCAAATTTTTTGAGTAACTTAAAGCAAGAGAAGTACTCTGCCCAAGTAACCTGCTTGTTATATCTCACTTTGTTCCTACTTTTCCATATAATCCATAATATATGTGCTCTCGATAAATTCCATAGACTCGGAAGTCGAAGCCCTTACAAACCCCGAGCGAACTTCTCTGAATGTGCGCAGAATCCTGTTTTTCTTGCAATAGGGAGCAAGAAAACTCCAAAAAGATTGAGCATGCTTGCAGTTTAAAAACAGGTGGGGCATGTCTTCCACATTGTCACAAAAGCTTCATACACCATCATTACTCATATATTTCTTGTCTTTTAATCCTATCCAAACAGCATTGTGTAGGATAAGGCACATCAGATAACTGTTCATGATGTTGATTTGCATATACCAAATGCACAAAAACCGATGTTTCCACTTAGCAACCTTCCAGCAAATGTGCCACTTGCTGTTGAGTTTAGGGAGGATCATAGTAATGCTCCCTCTTTTCTTCTTGTAGCTTTTCTAGAGGTCTTGGACTACTTCAGAGATTCTAATAGACCTTTTGACTGTACAGAGAGCAACACACTCTTCCAGCATCTTTTTATGCAGCAACAAGACCTAGCTACAACCAGAAATACAATTAGATTCAGTTAATGAGGTATCTAGAATGATCCCATTGTTATCTCTGAAGTGCCTGCAGGTTTTGAATCCCAGATTAAAGCATTTATGTTCCCTTATTCCCAGGATCCCGTTATGCCATAGAGACAACCACCCTGTCTAGATGCTTTCCTGCATGAAGAACTCATAATAGTAAAAAAATTTGGGGTTAAGGGAATAGAGTTTTTTAACATCCATCCAAGCTTGCCACATCCTGTAACAAAGGCTAGAACCAACAGGACAGTAGACATGGGGGGAAATTAGAATATGCCAAATGGAGTGATTATACCAAGCTTTGTAGTCCAACAGAGTGAACTTATGAGTGTTTCTTTTAATTAAGATAGCCCAAAAGTCTTTAGAATCCAGAGCCCTATATCCATTTAGAAGAAAAATTGTTAGCCATTTTGATGGGAAAAAATAAACCAATACCCCCTTTAACCTTAGGTAAAAAACAGACTTTCCAAGCAACTTTAGGGATTGTGTTGTGAGTCAAGCTACATCCTCAAAAGAATCTTCTAGAGAGGCTTATAACCTAGTTCATTTGCTCTTTGTTAGGAATCCAACAAGAAAGGAAGTAAATCAATGAAGGTAGAATGTAGCGATTTAAGACAAAAACCCTATGAGGGAGAGAGGCTTGACAGGCATACCAGTGGAACATTTTGATTTTGAATTTCTACATCAACCATTCCCACCTTTGGCCTAGACTAATCGGGAACCCCATAGGAATGCCCAACAACCTAAAAACTTCACCATCTTTAATAATATCACACCCAATGTTAGTAATGCATCCATCCACAGTGTTATAAGAAGATTTGAAGGCCGTTTTCTTGTGGTTTATGTGTGATCCACTAGCAAAAGAGAAAACATTCAAGCACTTAAGGATATGTTCAACATACTCTTCCTAAGCTTTGACTAGGATGTTGGTGTCATCAGCAAAAGCTTGAAGACAAAGTTGCTTGCTACTATTAGGCATGTGGATGCCTTCCACTTTCTTTTCTTCTATGACATCTTTTAGAAGCCACCCCAAAGCATCACTAGCTATGGAAAATAGGAGAGGAGCCAGGGGATAGCCCTGTCAAATAGATCTTCTCAGTCTAAAAGGGTGGCTAAGGTTGGCATTGATGGCTATCCTCGAGTGGGCATTACCAAAAAGAGTGCCCACAACTCTGACGAACTTGTTCCCAAACTCCTATGTCATGGAGGGACTGAAGAATGAAGTCCCATTCCATCCTATCATAGGCTTTGTCAAAGTCTATCTTAAAGAAATAAAAGGGTTGATTTGAATCATGAGCATAATCTATTCCTTCCTACAAGGAGATAATAGAGTCAAGAATGTATCTCCCTTTAATAAGACCTTTCTATTCAGGCAGGATAATATCTTTCATCATAGGGCCTAATGTCCTAGCAAGGGAAGAAGCAAATATTTTGTAGATGCTATTCAAGCAGGTGATATGTCTCCAGTTGTTCAAATCCCCCTTGGTACCTTTTTAATGAATCAACTTTATCACTCTAGTGTTGACTTGGATAGGGAGAGTACCTCTTCTAGAAGAGTCTTTCCAAATCAAAGGAATAAAGGGAGTCAACAAATCTTTCAAAGCAATGTAAAACTCATTGGGAATATCATCCATGCTCAGAGTCTTGCAGGGTTTCAATTTACCTATGGTTTCAATCTCATCGGTAGTGATGAGCAGGTCCAAGATGGCAACCAGTCTAGGAAGAATAGTGTTTTTCTTTTTCAGAGCAATATGGGCCTTGGCTCCACGGATATCCTCTCCCCACTTGGGAGTACTAGAGAAAACATCAGTAAAGAAGCACAAGGACTCCTGTAAGTTCTCCTCCACACTATTGGCATATCGACTAGATTTTTTCTTTAGCATAGGCACAAAGTCCTTATTTTTTTTCTTTTGAAGCATAGTGAACATACTTTTTTTAGGTCAGTCAAGATTCCTTGCCCATAACTCCCTTGATGAGGAAAGAATGCTGCGAGCTTCCAAGAACTCTTCATATCTAAGCCTCTCGTGAAGGGATAAAATCATATCCATTTTATTAGGAATTTGGGAGGACTTCAAATTGTCTAATTCTCTAGCAATGTCTAGTCTTCTTTTGGCTGTGGCCTTATTCTTGAGGATCTTGTAATGACTAAAGAGAGCCTGGATGTCTCTCACAGCCCGAGCCCAAGCAACACTAGGGTTGGGACAAGTCCTGAAGGAGCGACTTATAATTTCCTTAGTTTTATCCACCACACAAGGTAATTTAAGGAGAGTCGAGTCAAGGTGCAGCCAACCATCTCGAGTCAAAGTGCTTTGGTGCTTAAGGTGAATGTATATGGGGGTGTGGTTAGAAATGGACAAGGAAGGATTAGCCTCAAGCTTAGCATCACAAAACTATTGAAAGTAGGAGAGATTAGTGTAAACCCCATTGAGTCTAGCAGCACTAAATTTCTCACCCTTTTGCCTATTGTTCCAAGTAAACCCAAAATGTATAGAAATATTCGTAAGATCCTGCTTACTTATGAGTCTAATCCAAGAAATCCATTCTTGACCTGATATTATACTTTCCTTTTTTTCAAACCTGTCCTTGAGATTGGTAACCATGTTGAAATCCCCTAGAAGGATAAGCGGCCCTTCCAGTAGACTTAGCTTATCCCAACATTGAGCTCATTGGGATGGGCAATTAGAAGCATAAACGCTAATAATCTTGCAATCAAATGGTTTACTCATGACAACACCTGACCATTGATGGGTAGGACTCACAATACTGTTAGCGATGAATTGATTAAGATTATTAACTACACCAATAGCCGCTCCCCCTCTACCATGAGGGTGTTCCATGAAATGCCACTTATGATTAATCGACAGGCTATTCAGATTTATCTGAAGATTATTACTAGAAACTTTTAATTCCTGGATACAAACAAAGTCAGGCAGTACAGACTTGTCGAAAAGCCATATATTAACACACTTACCTCTAATCGGGTCTGAGAGCCCTTTAATATTAAGAGTAAGAAATTTTAGGCAATTCATTGACATACAGAAGGTAAAGAACAAGAACCACAATAACCACATAATCATTTTTTTATGTTCTTTGTAAGCTTATTCAAGGACACAAAATTCTTAAGTATATCCTTTCTCTTAGACTTATTATTCCCATCCTTTTTCCTCGATCTAGAAGCCTTATGGGCAATAGGCTCTAGGTTTTCTTTTTGGGAAAAGGTAAGGTCTTCAGAAACATTACTGGTATTTTGAAGAAGACTGATTTCATTGTTGTCTTCTTTGGAGAGGTCTTCAACAAACCTGAGTTCTTCCCTAGAAGGAAGAAGGTTAGGTGCTGAAATTAATAAATTCGCACTTTGTACTTGCTTCCAAGGTATGTCTGAGATTAACTTCCTTTTGGAGGTCATCATAATCCAATCATCTGTGTCATCAGTAGATACGGGTTCATGGGTGTTAGTGGGAGCATGTTTTTAAGTGTTCCCTTTATCACCCAAACCACCTGCACTACTATTAGGAATTTCAAGATGTTTATTGGAATCAATGAGCGGGTGTGAAATTTCTTCCAGAAGTGCATTAAAAGAATTAACCCAACTTTTGGCTTTCTTTCTAACCTGCTTACCTTGAACCTTCCTAAGAGAAGGTCCAAAATTACCTTTTTGAGTGAATTGATCATCCACCTTTTTGCCTTCTGCGGAATTGGCGAGAAGAGGATAGTCATGAACTCAATGCCCGTGCTTATTACACTTAAAACACACGTTAGGTAAATTTTCATAACGAATTTGCTGTTCATGAAGACAGTTCCCTTCTCAATCCAGGATTTTCAGCAAGGACTTGATGGGACTATCTACATCAATTTCCACTAGAACCTGTGGGTCCCACTTGGGGTTGATCTAACCCTTCGGCCTTTAACATAGCACTTTTCCCACAATAGAGCACATATCTTCAATCAAAGGGTAAAAGTCAATAGGTAAATCAGGGAGTTCTATCCAAACCGGGACCTTGGAGGGTTTAGCTCCTCTAGGATTGAACCCCGGAAACCACTTGAAGAAAGATACCGAGCTCGTTCTTATAATCCACTACCCTTCAGTGATAACATGTAGAGCACTGATAGATTCATCAAAGAAAAAACAAAAATACCCATTCGGGAGGTACTGAATTTGTCTAACCATGAGCCCTCTTATTTCTGAATTGGCCTTTATCCATTGCTTAAGGATATCTAGAGGTGGTCTAGGTCCATGACAGAGGGCAATGACCACTCTGTCTGACAGCTGTCATTGCCACTTAGAAAAGGTTTTCTTATCTATAATAAGCATGGCGTTATTCGGCTTATATGTTATGTTATCCATTTCCTTAACATATTAGTCAGGAGTGAAGGTGGCCAGAGCCTTGCCTTTGGCGGAAACCTCATTGTGCTCAGTTTTGAGTCCTCCAAAACAAGACCACACCCGTTACAAACAGCCTAAGAAAATGAGTTGCATAAAGGGGTTTTCGTCCTAATACACATCTTATCTAAGGAGTCATGGAGACTCACCTGTTTTACTATCATCCCTGCAGCAGTCGAGAGTTCTCTTGCTTCTTCTTTGTGTCCAAGCAACTGCCCACTAGAGTCATAATCGTTTTGGACTTCCTTGCTAAAGACCCAAAGAGCGTAATAGTCAGAGGTGTTTTGCATCGGAGCCACCGCCTCTCCACTCCGTCCACGTATAGGGGATTTAGGAACCTGTTACACAGGCGTACACATATCCATTGACTGTATCAATGGGCTGCTAGTAAACATTGCCATATCCCCCCCCCCCCCCCAAGGGGGAAAGCTTGAGCTTGTGAACCTCTCAGAATAGCCCCTCCGGGGAAACAACATGCACAGAGGAGATCGTGCATAGAGTCTTTGGCTGTTCATCATTTCATATAAAATCTTCAATTAGTTTTTGCATGACAAGGATGTCGAAATATCCCAGTCTATTACTGTTGAAAGAGACATAGAGAAGCCTCAATCTATTTGAATTCTGGAAAACTAACACCCATGCTACTATGCATCAAAATCATGATCTACAGAGTGGAGAAGAAGATGGATGAACTAGAACTACAAGAAAAAAAAAAGCTAAAGGCCTTGCCAATGCACTTACCAAGCACTCAAAAGATGTATTTTTTTGTGGAAATTCTCCACTTGCATCCATGATCCTGAGCATTGACATGAAAATTTGTTGTATAGCTACAAAAATGATGCCAATAAATGGTTTACTAGATTGCATAAATATGGATCACAATTAAAATATTAGTCCAAGAACCAAAACCAATCAAGTTTGTGAACGCATGGCATCATGTAGGTATGAAGTTCAAAAGAAGCTCAAGAGATGAAGAAACACTCCAAAGACGCACAATACAATGAACAATAAGCACACCAAGAATGCAAACAAGTTCCCCTTGGGTGTACATAGGCTTGGGATACCTAAAAAACATTATAGAATCTTTAATTGAGGAATGACATGAAAGAAAAATGCATAAGAAGCGTGATGCTCGCGATTCTATAGAGCTTAATTTCAAAATGAGCGACAAAATTTTGTTCATAACTTAGGGTTTTTATCTTTTATACTCAAGAAATTGACACTTTATACACTAAAATATCCTCGGAAATTTAAAATAATCCTCTATACTTATTCGATATCCAACGTAAGTTCTGAAAATTTGGTATAATTCTACGAGGCTAGACTAATGCTCCATAGCTACAACAACTCCTTCAACTTCAGAAAAGTGGATCTAAATACAAGAAATAGGAAGTTTTTCATAAATCGGCATTTTCTACAAAGTTTATGCCTCGAATGCCCTTCACCGATTTCCACACACCCTTGTATTCTTGGTGTGTAGATGACACGGTGTATATTTATTTCAACTAAAAAATTTCCATACTGTCTTAGCTACTACTGGATTATCAGCTCAAGATGAGATTCGATAGAGTCTTCCTTCTTTTAGAAGACATTCACTTGGCATGTCATTCCGAGTCGTATCTTCAGTGTTCTTGTTTTTTTTTTATAATAAAAGGAAGTTCGGCCTTAGCCTATTCTCCCGGACTTTAATTAAAATAAAGAAGAAAGGTTACAAGTGAATGGGACTAGTGCCCATGGGAGCCCCCAAATCCCACAATGCAGGGGAGGAGTATGGCAAGCTAGAGGGCATTACAAATGAGGCGGATAAATCTATCATCACCCTCATGTGGGACCCATTTGGGTTTGAGCTTGTTGTTTTCGAGGAGATGAATACAGTGATGTCTAAACGGTGGTGATCTCTTATCTTGGGAGATTCTTTTACCTAGAAGAAACAATGATTTCTCGATCGACCATTCCTTAGGAGTTTAGTCAAAATTGAGAGCACATTGCTCCCTCCAAATCTTCTAGAGGGTCTCACTCCTGATGGCATTCCACAACCTCGATGAGCAGCCGATCGCCTCACCCAGCAGCACCTATTGCCAATTGATTTGGTGTGTGAGTCTCAAAACCCGTGCCACATAATGCCAAACAACTCGAGACTTGGGGCAATCGAAGAACAGGTGAGGTAAATCTTTGATGCATCGATGGCAACGTTTGCACCATGGCGAGACACCACAGATTTTATTAGCCCTTGCATTGGACCAGATTCCCTTATGCAAGATCTGCCACATGAGAGCTGACTTTTTGATCTCAATTAGGGGGTGCCAAATAGACATGAACTTTAGTTCCCATTGAAGTTTGGTCCAAGAAAGGCACCACCTCTTGTTAAGGGTGTGGTGAACATCTACTTTCTCTTACCATTGCTCCATTTGAGGCCCTCTAGGCAAGGAAGATCCTGTCCGGAGAGAAGGCGAGTAGTTGAGCGGTCCCACGCCAAACATCTGCCCTGAAGAAGAGTCCATTCCTCGAGGGTAACTCTGTGTCTTGGGTGTAAGTCTTTGAACCTAATCCACTGGTTGTTTCACATCTGGGGCCCCGGATCCTTTCAGTGTTCTTCTTGGCGACTTGTCGTGGAGCTACATTGATAAGCTTAACGTCGTAGTTTAGGCTAGTACTATGCTCCTGGATGCTTTTTCCAGTGGGCAATCGTTGATTGCGCGGAATTATTGATATCCATCAAATAATTCTCTTGGCTGCTTCTTCTTGTAGAATACGAAGCTCTCCAAAGGTTCTCATACGACAGTACTATTTTACAAAACGTGGGTGTTATAGATGTAGAGGACAAGCTATGATCTACTTTTACACTTTCGACGCGAAAATGGGAAAAAAAAACAAGCAGCTAAAAGAGCCAAAAAGCTCAAAATATCACGTAGTAATTGAAAGTATTTCTGAAGTCCTACCAGACGGTTTTGCTTTCTGACAAAGCACTTCGTCACGAAGTTCAGACAACCTCACGAAAAAAAGAGGAATGATCGCGATGGCACCTCATCGTACGTAATAAACTGAAGGTACAGATACTTCGTTGTGATGGATCTCTTTGACGTGATATCTGAGGGAATCGAGTTTCCATGGATTCTCAGGTCACAGCCTCTCGGAAGAGGTCGCCAGGATCGTTATCATGAGATCGTTAATTTGATAGCTCATTCGCTGGAAACGTAGAAGGACCTGCAGAGAGACTTTGGTCTGCAGCTTTTCTTATCCAAAAAGAGTGAGCTTATCCATATGATCGCATGGGCTTGCCAATTGAGTAATTTAACGACATCGCAATGCATACGTCCTTGTTTTCTCTACGAAACGGTTGCATAATACTGGTTAAACGCTGTACGTAGCCCAATAGACGTGGCTCAGCGGTGCAGCTCTTGACCACTTGATTCGAGGTTGGCCGTTCAAGTCTAAAGCTTGGCTGCATCAAAAAGCAGTCATTTCTTGTAGACGGATCCGTTTAGTGCAATTCCCATGGGCAGAGACATGGAAATGTTAATTTCTATGCCTTAGATCCTTGATGATGCTTTGGGGTATGTTTTCTATATGCAGGATGATAGATTCTCTTTAGGATACTATTAAAATTTATATCTTCACGAGGACATGCATCAAAATAGAGGCTATTGTTTCAACAAGAGATTTTATCTCAAGAATATAATAATTAACTCATGTCTTTGGCTTCTTCTTCACCCTTGTCAACTATCTTATAAGTTAAGTTTTCCTTGCTTTCTTGGTAGTTGCACATAATCTTTCGACAGACAAACGAGCTCCTTAATAGTGTTCAAATGCCTTATATGTCCAAGCATATTATTTGAAACTACTTTTGATAGCATGAATAGAACTCTTTTGTCTCTTTTGATTCATTCCTGCCCTCTTGTTCTATCTACCTTTCTAGGTGCCTCTAGTGATAGTATATTGTTTGGTACATGCTTCGTATTCTCAAAGTCATTTAGATATGAGATATGGTTCCAATCTAAACTACCACATGGGATAGTTTATTCCATTGGATATCTTCTTAGTAGGTTTACTCAAATATGCCATGTCAATTTGTTGGTCACCAAGGAAGATAATCCAATAAGCTTTTTGAAAGATCTGACACCAAAATGTTGCATTTACAAACTCTTAAAGATCAGAATGAGTATCTAGAAATGATGAAGTATCCACGATCTTTAAAAGGGAAAATATACTGTGCAAACTCATTGAGATGACACGTTTCTACAAACTTTCAAGGAAAATAGAGACTATTGATTGAAAGTTTTCAATGGACAAAAGTATTTCAAGAAAAGTGTTGAAAACAAGTATAGATCATGAAATTAGACTTATTCTAGCATAATTTAGAAAGAAAAAATCATAAAAAAACGATTTAATATATTATGAGAACACTTATTTTGAAGATACGACATCAAAAACGTTTTGAAACCTCTCGCAGATAGGAGCCCAAAACTGTGTGCTTGAAAACTTATTTATAGCAAGTATAAAACACAGAAACTAATGATGAAATCTAAAACATATTTAGATTATAAGAGATAAAAACATCCTCAAGTCAAATCACTAAAAAAGTCTTCATAAACAATTAGATATAGCACCCGAAACAAAGATATGTCACGCACATGAAATCCTGTTCAGAAAATAAGTTCGAGAACACACATATTTTCTTAAACATATAGATGGATTTTTAAAGAAAAATAATTATAGATATATATGTAGGATTGTAATATTTGTAAACCAATAGGAACCACTCAATTTAGATGCCTAAACTAAGAGAACAACCCTTTTTGTTGAGAGGTCATCAATACAATCGACTTGAGTTCTCTAAAATTAGACACACTAGTTTGATCTAGAATTCTAGTTTCTTTTTCTCCAAATTTATTTTTGTGTCTTCCACACCTAATTTCTACTAAAGGATAAAATTTACATGACTTAAAAATACATTCAAAACTTGTAACTTGTACTTATGTAAGAAAAGGTTCTTATAGATATAGGTGATGTATATAGTGACATGGGATATTAGTTGCATAGGATCTACAATGAATTTTTCAACCTATAGAAGTATGCTTCACACATAGGAGGATACAAAACATAATTTCTTGGCAAAGTGAAACTTTAACTTCACATTGTAAATGCAAGGAGGCAAATGAAATTCCTCAATTTTGATTATGAATGCCTTCTATAAGATGTGATCTTAGACCAAGGTTTGTAATTTGTTGGATTGAACCTTGCCCAAGGCACATTGTCTGCTAGAGTTAATGGTAAGGAAATATGCACTTCCTTAGAAGGCATTCTTTAGCAGGAGCTCACTATTTAGATAATTCGGTTAAATCAACTCATAATTCCTAACATCCATATGCTAGTCCAAAGCACATATGAGTGCAATAAATAGAGCCATCAAAAGAATGCACAAAGTTTGGCCGCTATCTATTCACTCATCTCCATCTTATTCAATCGTTAGAAGATGTATTCACTTTTGATTTCTGATGATCCTGGACTCCATATTGATCTCTAATTTGAGCATAAATTAGAAATTTCTTTACAAGAACTCAAAGAAGGTACACAAGCTAAACACTCCCAAAATCACCAAGGTGTATTAGAGAGAGCACATTGAGTGATGCAAGCAAATGAAGCTCATGAAAAACTCCTTGAAGTTGTAATTATAAATTATGATCAGGTCAAGGATGGAGGAGTTCAAATTCTTATTACCAAACACCATAGAATTTCAAAATCCCTTAGATGCATCCCAAAGTCTTGTCACACCACTCAAGGTGCCTTCAGAAGAAGATCAAGTTACACTAGAATCTGATCCCATGCAATTACAAAAGAAGAAGCCCAAATTCAAGCAAAAAATGAACAAAAAGAAAAACGAATTTGCATCATAAGTAGTCTTTGGCTAGACCAAATTATGGTATAGTGACACAAATCTAGGTGCCAATAAACTTTGCTCAAGAACAATCCTAAGAAATTTTTATGTGGAAACCTAAAGTCCATATTGACACAAACATCTTAGTCTAGCTGACCAATGAGGCAAGAACAAAGAGAGAAACACCCTAAGGACCCTACAAAGTCTCCAAGAAAAAGCAAGCTAGAAAAGCTCCCATAGGAAGAGTACTAGAAAAGCCCATTATACGGTGCCAAAAATCATAGTTACCGCATACAATGATAATGATCATATGTTCATTCCTAAAATACATTTGATAGTGTGAGAAAAGGGAGTTCAAATATCAGGTTGAAAAAAAAGTAGGAGAATGCAAAGTAGTGGCCAACTCTTGTTAGAAATTGAAACCAAGGAGTACATAGGATAAAATGGAAGGACAAAAGACACTTTGGTAATTCTAGATTTCCAAAGCCCACATCAAGTCCTTAAGTCCTTCAAAAATTCTTGGTTGCTTTAGATTCCCAAAATGGTTGACTCCAATTGGTAGTGATCATCAACAAATTTGTGAAATGGAGACATCGACCAAAAGACAACAATGAAGGAGTAAATTAAGGCCAATCATATTTAAGGAAATTTTGGGTATCCAGGTCCTATATTCATTGCTCAAAAGATGGAAAATACATTGGATGCCAAAGCAAAAGAATACTCAATCTTAAAGGATCAACTCTACATAAAGAGGGCTATAGGTGTCTCTATCGTCGTAATCAAAGGTTGAATTACCCACATCTGATATAATTTGGAGAGCCTCCTGCAACTCTACATAAGGAGGGCTATCCCTATCATTTTTAATCCATGTGAGTTTATCAATTTCTTGATCTACTCACTTTGTGTCTCTCACACTGTTTTATTTTTTGAATTCACTCTTCTTTTCATTTTGATTCCGTGCATGTACTTTGTACATGTTATCAGAGCTCTAGGTGGAGGTCTTGGTGGTTCTTCTATTGGTGGTGCTCTTGGTGGAATTCGTTTTAGGTGAATATGTTTCATCATCTACCTCATGCTTTGAAAACATCTTGGGCACCTTTTGCCCTCCTACCCACCCTTTTCTACCGCCCTTTCCCACACTCCCACCCTTGATCTTTGTTGTAGTGGATGGTCTTTAGAAACCATCTTGTTGGCAACGCGTCATGATTTACTTCATTTTTGTGGTCATGCTATGGAGTTCATGTACATCTCTTAAGTCATTAAAGTGTTAAAAAAAGTTTGTAAGTTATTTGCTAGTTTATCATTCACTTTGATGCCACTTTGTAGTATTCATAAACACTAACCTTCATTTTAGCCGCTATTTTCTATTGGAGACCATTGCATTACTTTGATGGTGTAGCTTGCATTTCATGTGTTAGCATGTCCATCTTGCAATATCTATAGATCTTTTTAGCTCCCTATGTTATAAAGTAGTCCAATTGAGTATCGAAGGTTGAAATTTGAGGGATGCTTGTTTCTACATCACAATAATGAGTTGAGTTGCGAGTGGTGTTGAAGAAGATGGTGGATAGATTCCAGATATGAAGTGATGATGCAAAATCATGCTTCACATCAGCCAAGAAAACGTTGTGGAGAGTAGAGTAGAACCTTTTGAGCTTCCCAATAATCACAAATAATCTCCTAAGTGCTTTGGAGCATGATCCTCTAATCAATGGATCAAAACAGATGAGTAGAAAACTCATCTATGAGTTAAGACTTTGCATTGTTGTCTTTACACTTCTTGGATTAGAACTTGTGTATTCAGATTTTGGAGTCTTTATTACTCAAAGAAAGTATATTCATGATATGTTAATTAAATTCATGATGGAGAACACTAAAGTTGCAGGTACACCCATGGAACTCAACCATAAACGTAGTTCTCATGAGGGACAACTCCTTGAAGATATTACAAGTTATCAAACACTTGTTGAGAGTCTCAATTATGCAACCCTAACAAGAGTGGACATATGTTATGGAGTAAGTACATTAAGCCAGTTTATGCATACACCAAGAAAACCTCACATTGAAGCTACCAAGAGGATCTTAAAGTATCTAGAGGGTACTATAAATGAAGGACTATTTTATCCATTCACATCTAACTTGGATATCAAGCTATATTTTGATGCAGATTGGGCTGGCTCAAAAGATGATAGGAGGAGCACTTGTGGCTACTTGTCTTTTGCAGGTTCAAACCTAATTTCACAGTCATAAAAGAAACAAACAACTATGGCATTATCATCTATTGAAGCAGAATATAGAGGCTTAGCAAATGCAACACAAGATGTTATGTGGCTCAAGCTACATTACACAGATTTGGAATTACATTCTTATACTCCAATGATCTTTGGAGATAACACTAGCTCACTTCATTTGGTTGCTCATCGTGTGTATCATGCAAGGACTAAGCACATTGAAGTGGAATATCATTATGTAAGAGAGAAGTTACTCAGGAAAGATATCAAATTCTCCTATGTATCAACCAATTTGCAATGTGCAGATATGTTAACAAAAACTTTGGATGGAACTAAGATGAATAGGTTCAAGATGATGATTGGATTGCATGAAATTAAAGAGAAATGAAGACCAAGCATGTTAGGTTTGAGGGGGATCTATTGGTGTAAATGAATCCAAGCCTACATACTTGGAAAATTAGCATTTATTTCTTATGTCACATATGACTATTCCCTTGTAAAAAGCAAATTACTTTTATCCTTGTAAAAGTGCATATAATAAATGCACTGCTCACACGTGGAGTTAGGAGGAGTCATGTAATAAAGTGATAGGTAGGACATGTTTGAACCACACCCTTGACAGATAGGAGATGGTTGAACTACACCCTAAGAAAGAGGATTAGGAAGTAATCCTCAACCATGGCTTTTGAGACAAGTCGTTAGCTCATCACATTCCTATCCAAGAGGTTGTGAGTTCAATTCCTTACATTGGTATCAGAGCCTAGGAAGTAGGCTTGGGCAAGGTGGAATGATCCAATGGCCTCTAAAAAAGGCGCTTGGGCACTGTATCATGTAAAAGGGTAGGAATTGTCGAGGCGGCACTTTGAGAATTGGACCCAACAAAGAATCAAGTGTATCTCTCAATCTGTAGATCGGATTGAGGCATATAATATACCGTTGGAAAGATCTCGGAAAAAGCTTTACGATGAACTGCTTCGAAGTGTGAAATCCTTGGGAAACATTGGGTGGAACTTGATTGAATGTTCAAGATACCAAACATGGGTGAGAACAAGGTTCAAGACTGAGGTTAGAACAAGGGCTCAAGACACCAAGTTTGCAAACAAGAAGGTTCAAGACACCAAGGTTGAGAGCAAGGGTTCAAGAGGCCAAGGTTACGAACAAGGTTCAAGAAACTGTGCGAGGTTGAGGACATCAATTCAAGGGTACCTAGGGAGTTCAATGGGCTGATCACCGAGGCTAAAGGGATACAAGAGTAGATCATCGAGGACAATGATCCATCAAGAAGGGAAGAATGTAACAAAGTGATAGGTAGGAGATGATTGAACCACACCCTTGACAGATAGGAGATGGTTGAACTACACCCTAAGAGAGAGGATTAGGAAGTAATCCTCGACCATGGCTTTTGGGGCAAGTGGTTAGCCCATCACATTCCTAACCAAGAGGTTGTGAGTTCAATTCCCTCAACCATGGCTTTCTGGGCAAGTGGTTAGCCCATCACATTCCTAACCAAGAGGTTGTGAGTTCAATTCCTTACAAATCAGATCTCAAATTACTTGGTAGCTGATTGATGAGAAAGTAAGTCCTAAAGTTTAGGATTCACTTTATGGTAAGAGTTTGAATTTGAATTCAAAAGTTGGCTCAGACTCCAAGCTATAAAAATGGATCAAAATATTGCATGAGTATGAGCCTAATTTGGAGATCATTTGAGAGGCTTTTTTGTGATTAATTGAGCTCATTCTATAGCTCCATCACTACCCTTACATTATGGAATTATACATTGCCAATGTCACTGTAATTCTATGCAATTTAATACATATACATTGACCACATCTCTACTTCACTTCTCTGCTAAGTTTATTTGCGAAGATTGATTTTCATAGACGTGGTTCTCAATGCATAGTTGACCATTTGATGTGATTTAAAGTTTTATAGATTCAGCATACTGTCTACGTCATAGTTACAAAGTTTCATTGTCATTTCGTTTCTCCCATGTGAGATATGTTTCACATCTCTACTCACTCGTTAGCACACTATAGTAGCCCAAAATTGTCGAGATGGTCCTTTGATTTCCTAAACACAATTCTCATAGTTCACTTGATCATTTCAAGTGTGATAACTTGTGATTGGTAGCTATCTAAGTCAATTAGGTACCCTCAAAAGGAAGTTGATCAATTGCTAGCAGGTTGAGAGCAGGTCACGTATTTTAAACTCTTCCATCATCTGAGATTTGACTTACTTGATGTCATTGGCATCATTCCCTGTAATGACAATATCATCCACATAAGCACATAGGTAAATAGCTTCTGAGTTAGTCTTCTTTATGAACAAAGAAGAATCTGCTTTGCTAGCAAGGAATCCTTGATCGTACAAATATGTGACAAGCCTATGGTTCCAAGCTCTAGGAGCTTGCTTTAAACCATAGAGTGCTTTCCTTAATTTGCATACATAATCTTATTTCTCCTTTTCTTCATACCCTAGTGGTTGAGACATGTAAACTTCTTCTGAGATCCATCCATTTAGGAATGCATTATTAACATCTAACTGATACAAGTTCCAATTCTTTGAAGTAGCAGTACTTACTAAAACTCTGATTGTTGGCATCTTAGCCATAGGTGAGAAGGTCTCCTCATAATCCACTCCAGGGTTTTGAGCAAACCCTTTTGCTACTAACCTTGCTTTGTACTTGTTGATTGAGCCATCTGAATTTTTCTTTACTTTGTTAATCCACTTGGATCCCATTACCTTTATGCTTGGTTTCTTAGGAACCAAATCCCAAGTATTGCTCTCCTAAAGTTCTTCAATTTCTTCTTGCATGGCTTCTCTCCATTCTTTCTTCTTATTGGCTTCTTCAAATGAAGAATGCTCTTCTGACATACAATCTTTAGTCATGTATACAGAATGCTTGGTGACAAGTGATGTGTCATAGCCATACCTTATGGGTTTCTTACTCCCCCTTTGAGATCTTCTAAGTGCTTGATTGGATGACTCTTGAATGTTTTCCAATTGCTTCAATTTTTTCTTGCCCTTGGACTTCCAAGCTTTGTAGTCAATCTATTCTTCACCTTTTGAGTTGACATCTTCTAATATTTGTTGTTCTTCTTGAGTCAAAGTTGGAAAATCACTTTCCAAGTCATAGGTAGCTTTATTTGTTTTGCAATCATCTTCAATCGAGGAGTTATTTTCATCAAACACCACATCGCTACTAACTGTATTTGTTAGTGGGATTGTACAACTTATATCCTTTTTGGTTTTGGTTACAGACAATGAATATACACCTTTTAGCTTTTGGATCAAGCTTTCCTCCAACCTGTGAGGGTATATGTGCATAAGCAATGCACCCAAAGATTTTACAATGGTCTAGGGAAGGTCTCCTACCATTCCATGCTTCATAGGGTGTCATTCCATCCAAGGACTTGGATGGAAGCCTATTAATTAAGTATGCTGCTATGGAATCAACCTCTACTCATAAGTAATTTGGAAGTTTCTTTTCATTCAACATTGATTTTGAAGCCTCTACTATTAGTCTATTCCTTCTCTCTGCCACTCCATTTTTTTCAGGAGTGTATCTTGTTATAAACTCTCTTTTTATGCCTCTGTCCTATAATAATCAGTCAAAATCATGTGACAAATATTCACCACCTCCATCAGATCTGAGCCTCTTTAAGCTTTTACCTGTTTGGTTCTCAACCAATGCCAAATACTTCTTGAAATAAGTGAAGAATTCATCTTTATGCTTCATGAAGTAAAGAATTGTCCATCTACTATAGTCATCTATAAATAAAACGTAGTACCTTGATCCTGAGATTGATGGCTCTCTGCGAGGACCCCATACATTTGTGTGCACAAGCTCCAAGTAGTCTTCATACATGTATCATTTTCTATTGAATGGTTGCCTGTGTGATTTGCCAAATTGGCATGCTCCACATTTGTAAATCATGTGTTTCTTGGAAACATTTCGAATGATAGGCACACTCTGATCGCTACATATTTTCTTTAGTGTTCTTTCATCTATATGACCTAGCCTCTTATGCCATATCTCTAGTTCAGATAAGGTTTGATTTTTGTAATTGAAGAGTGCAATGTTTCTGGTATCTTCAACTTCAAATGTAAAGATTCTACCAAATTTCTCACCTTTTGCAATCCTCTTGAAGCCTTGTTGAAGGTCCTCCGCATATGCTCCATGCCTTGTGAATCTAACCTATAAGCTCTTGTCAACAATCTTCCAAGCACTGTTTAGGTTTTTGTTATGTTTGGCACATATAATACCTTACTTAAGAGTTCATACTACCATTAGATGCTTTAACATTTCCAATCTTCTTAGCAGAGTGCCTAGTATCATCACCTATCTAGACTTCATGCTTCCCTTTAGGTTCTTCAAGATTAGATAGCAATGCTACATTTCCAGCCACATGATTCGAACAACCAGAATCAATGTAGAATAGATGCACATCATCTTTACCGTGCTTGGATGTCATGTTCATGATCAGTAGAGAATCCTCTTGGTCTTTTGAATAGTTGTTATAATGTCTTCTAACTTTAAAAACGCCTTGGTAGTTGTTGTTGTCATGGTAATTGCTTCCTCCATTGTTGAACCTGCCTCTGGATTGTTCATAGCCTCCTCTCTAGAAGCCTCTTCCTCTCCGATTCTTTGTGTTCTTGAAGCAGTCATCTATGCTATGGTTGGATATACCATAGATATTGCAAGATGAAGAGTTGAATGATCTCCCCCTACCTTGGTTTCCTCTTCTACCCCTTCCTGTAGTACCTCTTTCTCTACCTATGAAGTTCACTTGAGAGGTACTTGCCTCTTCTTCATTCTTTTTACCTTTTCCTGTATCTTTAATCTTATTTCAATCTGTGTAAAGGGCAGAAGATTGATTCCCTCTAAAGTTGTCTCCATTCTTATTTTAATTTGTTTCATGTGTGAAGAGATGCCCCATCAATGTGTTGAGGTCAGGTATCTGCATGTCCATATATAGATCCATTGTTGTGGTGAAGGACTCCCACTTATCATTAGCTTTGGTGCCATTTATGATCTGCCTTACTATCTGCTCCTCTTATATTTCTTCTCCATTGCTCCCAAGTTGGTGAGCTACATCCTTCATCTTGGTCACATAGCCACACTTTGCATGTTGTGAACTCCATAAAAAGTTGGTTCTTCCTAGCCCTTGTATTTGATGAGAAGTATGAACAAAGTACTTCCCAGGTCTCTTGGAAGGTCTTGCAATTCTTAATGTGAGGTAATAAGAAATCAGATATTGAGTTAAGTATATAAGACCATGCTAAAGAATCCTTTGCACACCATGTGTTTAGCCTTTCTTGCTCTTCTCTTGTAGTTCGATGTTTGCTTCTGAATATTGGCATTTCCTAATCTCTAGATATGTATCCATATAGGATTCTTCCTTTGAGATAAGCTTGCATCCTTAGGGATCATGTTGGATAGTTGCTCCAAACCAATGTTTCAATGAATGGTGGAAATCCATCTCCCGTTTTGTTTGATGTTGCTCTAATACCACTGTCGAGGGAGATGGTGGATAGATTATAGAGATGAAGTGGTGCAGCAAACTCCTGCTTCCCACCAGCCAAGAACAAGTCGTGGAGAGTACACTAGACCCTTTGAGCTTCCCAATAATAAAAAATATTCTCTTAAGTTCTTTGGAGCATGATCCTCTAATCAATGGATCAAACCAGATGAGTAGAGAATTCAACTATGAGCTAAGACTTGCTATTTTTGTCTGTGCACATGTTCAGTAAAATGGAGAGTGCTCTCAACCCACTAGAAATTAATCAAACTCCTTTTGAGGGTATCTAGTTGTCTTAGATAGCTACCAATCACAAGTTATTTCACTTCAAATGATCAAACTGTGAGAATTATGTTGATCAAATCAAAGGACCGTCCCGACAATTTTGGGCTGCTATAATGTGCAAACCAGTGACCAGAGATGTGAAAATATCTCGAGAGTGAGAAAAGCAATGATATTGAAACTTTTTATCTGTGAAGTAGACATTATGCGGAATCTATATCACTTTAAATCACATCAAATGATCAACCATGCAATGAGAATCAAGTCTGAGAAGATAACTATTATGGGATGAACTTACCAGACAAGTGAAGTAGAGATGTGATCAATGTATATGTATTAAATCACATAGAATTACAATGACATTGGCAATGTATAATTGCACAATGTAAGACTAGTGATGGAGCTATAGAATGAGCTCAATTAATCATAGAAAGCCCTCTCAAATGATCTCCAAATTAGCCTCATACTCACGCGAGATTTTGATCTATTTTTATAGCTTGGAGTTGGAGCCATCTTTTGAATTCAAATTCAAACTCTTACCAAAAAGTAAATGCTAAACTTTAGGACTTACTTTCTCATCAATCAACTACCAAGTAATTCGAGATTTGATTACTTCTAACTCCATGTGTGAGTAGTGCATTTATCATATGCACTTTTACAAGGATGAAAGTAACTTGCTTTTTACAAGGGAATAGTCATATGTGACTATATGAAAGAAATGCTAATTGTCCAAGCTTGTAGGCTTGCATTCATTTACACCAACAAGTGGCCATCCCCAAGACCCCAAAAAGCGACACATATTCAAGTAAGGCTACATGACATAGTACACTATTATTAACTAAGCCTGTGGATTAGTGTTGCTTGCTCTTCTTTGACTTGTGAAGGCTCATATTATTTGGCCTATGGGTGTGAACCACCCCATAAGAAAGGAGGCTAGTAGAATACTTCACGCCAATTGTTATGAGTAGAGGAGGATCTCTCATATGGTAGAAGAGGCAAAGGTAGTATTACTAGTAGAGAGTCTTTTGTGATATACATGAGAGAGAGAACTCGGACATGGCTCAATAGAGAACCGATCAAATATCTCTTTGTGTTTGTTGATGGATCGTACATGACAATAGTTTGTAGTAAAATAAGCCTTGTGACGGTGATATTCATATTAGAGCATTCTGATTCTAGAATGTAAAAGCAACAACACGCCTATGCGACTCCCTCGCGGAGGACATGGGGATCAAACCTAGATCACAAGATTGGGAGGCGCATGCACTATCCAAGGTGCCCATTTCCTTTCGATATACATTTAGCGGTAGTGGAGAATATAACTTTTAGCTCAGCTCGATGGAGCCAAATCCGGGGGAGGTAGAAGCTCAAAGGCAAATGCAAGATGAAACACATGCAATCCTCCACTTGTCCATGAGAGCTCATATAGCTCTTCCTCTCCATCATCTCTTCAAAATTGTATGTGGTTGGGTGGCTCAAAAAAACAAGTCCTTCTTTGTGTGTCTACTTGAGTTTGTCGTGTTATCAACGAGCTTCAATGAAAGATTTTCCAAAATGAAGATGTAGGATTGGCTTATAGCCTATCCATGCATCGAGATAGGAAGATTCCTCTTCACTCTTGTCCTTGAGGCTTTATCAGGGAGGAGTTACACCTTCAATTTCCAAGTTTGTGTGTTTTTGAATTTGTATAAAATCTATATTTTTGAGAAGGATGATGAAGGGTTATGGGGCCAAGCTTTTGGAGGGAAATCATGTGTATGGGGAGTATAGGGTATACGCTCTCATCTAGAGGCAAGATTTTCCTAAAATTGCAAGAAAGTGTAAGTTTTAGGTATCTCCAAAGTAGTCTGTTCATGATTTTCAAAAAGTTTGTAGGAGCTATTTTGATTAGTAGCCATTTTGGGAAAGGGAAATGAAGACAGACTTTCCATAGAGTGATGGGAAAAATCATGCACATATATAGTATATTCCATTTGGAATTAAAAAATGCAAAGATTTTCTCAGTATGATGGGCGTTTGAAGCTCCACAAAACCCCCTTACATCACTATTTGAGAAAAATTTCCATCACCTAAATCTTGTAGATTCCCATTTTGGGGGTGGGGAAAAGAGGTGCATTAGGTATGGATGGATGGGAAACAATATACATACTAAAAGTATGGCATATGGAATTCCATATGGAATCATTATATTCATGAAAACCCCCTTTCTTGTCTTTTTGGAAACAAAATCAGGTGCAAATCTTAGCCAAACTCCTTTCTTGGGAGCAAGATAAGAGATAGTTCAAGAGGCTTCCCATGGAATAGTGCATACATACATGAAGTATAGTAAATATTACCATAAGGAACTAGGAAATCCAAGAAAAAATCACATTAGGAATGGATTAGTAGCTTGCTAAAATCTCCCATCTTACTCTTTACAAGAAAGTAAAGATCTTGGTTTATGCCTCTTTTGGGGAGAAAATTAGCATGCAAGAAGGGAGGATTAGGAAATGTCAGAATATAAAAAGGACATCTTCATATATTTCTCTCTAAAGTCATGGAGAAAATGTTAGGATTTTGTTCGTGGAAGAATGTTTTAGGCACTTCAAAAATCACATTTTCACACTTTTTTCTAGCACCTCCACCAATCCATTATTTTGGCATGTGATGCTTGTAGAGGCCATATCTTGGGATAGAAAAATCCTAATTGTAAGTTCTATGGCTCATTTTGAAGACCGAAATATCTTATCTAGTTCCACTTTATTGAAAGAAATTTTGGAAATTATATATTTTTGGAGATCTATGTAGGTTTGAAAAGTCTAAAGAAGTTTCAACAACCACCTTCCAAAAGCCATATCTTGCAATTGGGAAGGCCATTGAGGTAATTTCACTTCCATGAACTTGAACATAGTGTTTTGTACATGCATGGATATATGGTTGGAAAGCATACATAAAAGTTAGTCATTGTTTTAAGTATAAAGTATGGATCAACTTGTCAGGAGTAGACTTTTTATGGTTTGTAGGAAAGATGACTGCAAGAAGTACAAGGTCATGGAAAAAATATGTTGTTGCTAGCATTTTATGTTTTTGCAGGTTATGGAGTTCATCATGAGTATATGGATTGTATGCCATGGGCTTGCCAAACCCTATGCTTTAGTGAATGGCATGTGTGCCATTGGCCTGCAAGCCCTTATGCTTGATTCTATGGTTAAAATTTTTTGGAACTCCATTTTTCTAGAGAAATACTGTTGAAATGTTTCCAACCTCAGTGCCTTATATACACAATGACCTTTAGGCAAGAATTTTATTTCATAGTAACATGCATTCACGACAAACATTAATAATGTGTAAGCATGTGCTTGCTGGAATTAGGAACATTAAAGCATCATACTTAAGGCAACTTTAGTAGCAATTGGATCCCTAGGAATAATCCTTATGGATTTAGAACATAGGATTGCCATCTAGAAGGAGAGCATCTCCCGTAGTTTGTACCTATCTACAACCTTGTCAAGCCTCATCCAACTCAATATAAGGAGGGCATCTCCCCTAGTTTGAAGAGCCTCCTCCGACTTTACATAAGGAGGGCATCTCCCCTAGTTTGTACCTCTCTACAAGTGTGTCAAATCTACTTCATGCTCTTGGCAAGCTCATTTCTTACCCAAGTGATTTTACCCATTTCTTGGTCTATTGAGTCGCTCAAACTCTTTCATTTTATGAGTAAACTCTTCTTTTCATTTTGATTGTGCACATGAACTCTCTACACAACTAATATTGTCCACAATGACAAGAAAAATATGGCATTTCAAGCCATTAAAACCCTCAAACCTAGTGGGGACTATAACTGACACTGCATTATTTGATTTAGAAGGAAAATCTTGATAGTATCCAGAGAAGCTTTGGTAATCAAGGACGAGACTCCTCATGCAAGAACCCTATGCTCATTTCAAAACCATGTTTTTATATCAATTTTGAGATTCTTTTTCGCTTGATGTATGCATTCAATGTAGGTTCAAATTACATTTCAATGCATAAGAAATAATTTCCAAGCATGAGATAAATGTGTGATAATGTGAGTGAAAACATCACATGCATACCATGATTCTACTACTTACATCTTCTTGTAGGTGATCAATAATTCATGTCAAGAAACTCAAAATATTTTCCGTCCTCTCTATAAAAGAGGGTTCAAGAATTTAGTGTATAAAAAAAGCTAGCTTGGACAAGATAAAGGAGATTGGCATAAGGCCCTTCATATAGATAGTTTCAGCAAACTCAAATATATGATACTAAGGGAAGTGATGTTTTGTGTTTACCATCTTCAAATTACGCACATAGAGTGCAAAATACAATGATCAAAATAGAAAATCCATTACATCAATTTTCATGGAGCAATTGAATCAGAAGCTAGATGATCTATCAAGGGTCCATTTTGTGAGGCAATCCTCTTCACTATGTATTTAGTGATGTTGCTGTCCTATGTGTTCACTTTTAACATCATAAAAATAGTGATACAATCAACGTTATTGTGAAGAATATTCTGAAGCAAATATTCAATTCACATTGCAACTATGTCAAGCAACACAAGAAGGATTTCCAAGATTCAACTTTCATTCTCTTAGCCTCTAAGCTTTACAAGAACCATAAGAGGATTTTTGTTAATTATAGCAGTGATAACCAACATGTCCTCGTGTGAATTCTGTTTGGACTAGATCCTTGAGGAATATGGTCAAGTTCCATTTGTTATTTGCATGTTTTTCTTAGGTCAGACATTTTTATGTAAATAATCATATGTATCATACACATGGATGAAACGATTTGTCCTTGTGGTCCTTTTCTACATTTTGGAAACAAGATAAAGGTGAAAAGCAGAGTAGCAAACGCTAAAGTGTAAAATCTTGTAAGATGTTAAAGTAGTATCTATTTTATGGCCGCAAAGAAATATTCTCAGACACAAAAAGAAATTCCCCCTGGCTCTTATACAAACCACACAGAAGAAGAGTACTTAATGTAGATGAAAAATGTTTCATGTAGTAATGACCAAGTGGAAACAAAATATCCTAATAAAAAAATCTCAAGGCAATGACACGTATGGAACTCACATCGAGGAATTCTTAGAAGATACCCTCTTCATTTTCCACCCACCATTTGATGATATTTTTCTCATACTTGCTTGCACTTGTGACAAGATTTTCATAGTGAGAATATGTCGCCATGATCATTATCAATTATCCATAGGAAGTCTTTAATTTGCACCTTATCGTATCTAAAAATAGTTAGGTTCTCCATATGATTACAATGAAATTACAAAAATTTAGTAATTTAACGAAATTGCATTGCATATGTCCTTGTTGAGTTCGCTATGAAATAGTCCAAGTGATTTTCACTATGTCCATGATATTGGTTAATTCTTGTAAGGAGCCCAATAGATGTGGCTCACAGGTACAACCCTTCAAGACTAGATTCAAGGTTGGCTGTTCAAGTTTAAAAAGTCTTTTTGATTGAAAAAGTAGTCATTTCTTGTAGATGGATAAACTTACTGCGATTCTTGTGGGTAGAGCAATGGAATGATTTCAAGGCCTTAGATATTCAATGATGGTTTGGGGTGTGTTGATTCTCTATACTATAAATATGACAGAGAGGGAGACCATGACAATTCAGATAGAAACCATGCACTCACAAAGCTCAAAATGATTTTGAATACAAAATGGAAATAGATACATTTGTTCATACAGAATGAAATCTAAATTTTATATAAAAGCTTAATACAAACGTAAGCTTCTTAACTCCTACAACATGTCTCAAGTATATGAATTCGTCCATAGGAAGATCTTTCTTCAAAAACATCCGCACTTGTAAATTCTTATGGTTTGGGTGTTTTAAAAGTGATTTTTCCTGGACAAAGAACATGACTCTAAATCAAGTCAATACTTATTTTAATGATTAGATATCTTAAATTCAAATATACCTCAACTTGGTACATAGCTTTGTACTTCTCCTTTTTTTGGAACATTTTTCATAACAAATTTCTCTTTTAACAGAGTATCAAGGACATAAGTTATCTACTCATTCGCCTTATTATGTCAGAGCCCTAAATTTTCATTCATAAACGAATTTCTACATACTCTAGATAGAGTTGAATCTTACCTCAAACTTGGAAACATTTTAGCTAAAAGATCAATCATACTTAACGTTAAGATGCGTGGTCACAAAGATTGTGTATAATTAAGTTCGAACTTGATATTCAGTTATCCTTGATGCTCACAATGCTTAGGCCTTCAGAAATATTGTCATAAGATATCTAGATATGATATGCATGAGTATAATGTATGTTTATATATGCAATAATGCATACCAAATATATACATAAATACATACATACATACATACATACATACATACATGCATGCATACATACATACATACATACACACACACACACATACATATATATATATATATATATATATATATATATATATATATATATATATATATATATATATATATATATATATATATATATATATATATATACATACACACACACACAAACATATATATATATATATATATATATATATATATATATATATATATATATATATATATATATATATATATATATATATATATATATATATATATATTGGAAAGTTCAATCAATGCATCCATACCTACCTACTAGTTAAGCATGAGACACAATATGTTTCTTTTTTGTAATGCATAATAACTCCGTGCACACGATAATTATGCACATTAAAACCTTGTGTATTCATGCATTCGTATAACTATATTTTTTATGCCTTCAAAATATGAGAATTATGGAAATGTGTGTGCGTCTATTGTTCATTTAAACTTTCTCATTGAAAAGACGGTCAAAGGGAATTGTCTCCTTAGTATACGATAAGGTGCACATGAATGATCCCAAATATTTTCTTTTAGTTTTTCCATCCTATATGTTTCTGTCTAATGAAGATAATAGAGTTGGGGGGCCATATATATTTTCGTCGTCCTCTGTTTAGTTGATTTTTCACATTTCATACATGCATCGATAGAATCCATTCCATAAAGAAGTCAAATTCAAGAAATGGAGACTAAAATAGTTTAACATCTGAAGTCTATCTGGGCTACTAACATGGGCTTTTAAAGACGGGTATGCTAGAGTCAAATGATACCGTATGTGGAGTTAAAGAGCTGTTTGAATGCCTTTTAAATGGAAGCAATGGGACTAAAACTCTTGGAAGCATGGAAGATAGAATTTCCTCACAACTACCATGCTACATCCCCTGATGTTTGTTAGATCGAGTGCATCTACTTGTTGGCGTGAAAATTGGGGCGTTATGGATGCATTTTCCATGATGTGAGTTCATGAGATGGGTTCTGTTTTCCTAGTTAGAGCATCATGGAACACATATAGTTTATTACCTTGAATACCTGCACTCACAAAAAGAAGGAGATGAGGACATACAAAGTACAAATCAAGAGAGCTACAAAGTATACATGAGGAAGTACATGGTACTATTAACTTTCCCTAATAACAATGTAATGGAAATATAGTGACACCATCACGAAGAGGTGATGTTTACCTATCTCCCAACCGTCTCTTATATAGCTCTTAAGTTGGGGATCCCTTCTTAGAAACCACACACATGTTTGAAAAATGTCTTTAATGCAAGCTAGGTACATGACTTGACGCATACCTCTTGTTTCTATAGAATGTACAAACATGTGTGTCATGTATCCACGTGAAGCTTCTTGAAGGTTCTAAAAGTCTTGTGGCTAAGCACACACCTATGTCTCCCAAAGGGCTCAAATCCGAGACCTCCTCCATCACAAAATTTGGGCTTAGCAACTAAACTAGACTCTCGGCTCTCCTACTACTTAAAAGAACCTTAAATTTTACTTAAATTTAAGATCTAGCCAGCCTATTGTATAAAAACAGGTGTTATTCTATCCACACTTGCAAAAAAAACTGCCTTGGATTTTTAAGGTCCTATAATTGCTTAATAGGGATGATATTTGGGAGTGCTCATAATATTATTCATATTTAAATAGACGTCAGTGTAAGTTTGCTTGATAAAAATTCTAAATTTATATCACCATTTAGGTTCATTTAATAGATTTGATTATATATTCGAAAACCCTTACCTTTTGTAATGCAACCAAGTTTCATTATCATTATCTCTTCAAAATTATACTAATGAAAAGTTATCTCTCACAAAATTTATCTTACTACTTCACTAAAACTGATGGATGTCCATGTTGATATATTATTATACTATAAAAGTAATTCTCTATAGCTGAGTATATGAGATAGCTCACTTCCGCAGACCGTTCTAAATGGTCTTCTTGATTCATATCAGAGTTTTGCTTCTACTCTTCGCTTGATGATGAAAGGCAATCCAAATGCCTTGTTATTTGAGGAGTTAGTCTCTGTTCTGTTGCAGGAAGATCACTCTAGGCAAAAGAGGTCCATTATGCATGTTGCAGATCAAAGCTTTCCTGGCTAGTCAGAAAGGCAATGGAAAATGGAGTTCTTCAACTAGTACGCAGAAATCTGCTAATTCTGCACATTCGAAAAGGGAAGACAAAGATGAAAAGAAATAAAAAAAGCAAAAATTATTCGGCAATATTGTAAAGGAAATGATCATATCATAAAGAACTATCCAAACTTGGCTACTAAAGAGGCAAAGAAGAAAGAGGCTGGAATGGTTGTTGCAGAAGCCTCTACACCAAAAACTGAGTCTACTAATCTTGTGCAGGATGAAGAATGGGCGTTTCGTACTATTTGCAGTTTTGACCCATCTTCTCATGAGCAGTGCATGTCTATAGTAGACTCAGATGTTTGGTGCTTTGACAGTGGGGCCAACACACATATTACCTCGTAGCACAGTGTCGAGGGGTTCTTGGAAAGGCGAGAGAAAGAATATAAATTTCTTTACAGTAGGCTAACATAGCTACCTCGAAGAGCTGAGCTTTATGCCATATCAAGGTGTGATTCTAAGGCACACATATGTATCAGTAAGTCCATTGTGTTGTACAATCAATATACTTTCATTTTCATGATCATTTGAGTTCCTATTTCCATGTTCTTGTGAAGCGTACTACTCACTACCATATCTCTCAGTTTTCTCAGTCAGATTGCAGAGATGGTTTCTCTGAGCTTGGTGAATCATTTTTAGTGATTTAACTTGGTAAAGTTAGCTCTATAAAGTCTAATATATGCTCACCAATTTTCATTTCATTTGGGTGTTTCAATCTTTAGTTATGGTCACTTGAAGTGAACCCTATCTTTTCATTTTCACTTCTCTATCAGGTACTCGACTTTTTTACTCATCTTGTCAGAGCTGTTTCTCAGTGTCTTCTTACCGAAATTCAATGATTTAAAGCTTCTTGGATTCAGCATACTGTCTAGTATAAGCATACAAATGTTCATAATCATTGGATTCTTCAAGTTTGATTTATGTTCATTTTTCTGCTCACTAGTCTCATTATTGTAGCAGCCCGTGAAACTCGGGATGATGTCATCACTTGTTAAACATCATTCGCAGTGTGTGGTTCATTATTTTTAATGAGATTACTCTTGAAAGTTAGCTCTTTAAGTTAACTACACTTCCCCAAAACGAATTAAGCTAACTATTATTGTACTTAGAGAATTATGCAAAACATTGGACATGCGTATGAACCAAAATAGCAAGTTCTTTACCTCAGAGCTAACTCCAACTTATCTGTTTTGATCTATCTTTTTGAGAGTGATCTTCCAAGGTACATAGGGTGTTTAATACATCCATTGCCAAGCTAAAGGGCCCACCACATACTCCTGGAGTTCATTTGGCTGGTGTAGATCAAGGATTTTGCAACACCTCTTCATCTTCAAGCACATACCTATTCATCTCTTCACAGTGGTATCGGAGCAAGGTTGGACAACATGGTAGATGGATTTCCTTCATCAATTGACAAATTGGATAGAGGTAATTACTCAGCTTGGTCACTAAGGATGGAAGCTTATCTCCAAGGTAGAAGTTTATATGGTTATGTGGCTAGAGATGAGGTTATGCCAAGTTTCAGAAACAAAAGTCAACCAACACAAGAAGAGCAAGAAATATCGAGCACATGGTGCTCCAAGGATGCACTTGCAAGGTCTTATCTCCTCAAATCTATCTCATATTTTTTGTTGCCTCACATTAGAAGTTGTAAGACATCTCAGGAAGTGTGGAATGCACTTGAAGCCTTCTTCTCTTCAAGTACCAAAGCTAGGAAGCATCAACTATGGCTGGATTTCACAACTCTCAAGAAAGCTCCCAAACAAAATGTGACTGATTTTGTCACAAAGCTCAAGGACATAGCAGATCAGTTGGGAAGCATTGGAGAGGTAATAGATGAAGAGAAAATTGTAAGGCAGGTCATCAATTGCTTGAAGGCAGATGACAAGTGGGAAGCATTCACCATAGCTATGGATTTGTACATGGACATGCATGTATCTGATTTCAATACACTCATTGGACAATTACTCACTCAAGAGGCAAAGCTTATCAAAAATGGAGAAAGCTCTAAAGGTAATCAATCTTCAGCTTTATATACTGATAAAAGCAAGTTCAAAGAAAACAAAGGAAAGGCAAAGAAAGTGGATGATGAAGCAGGAACATATCAAGCTAACTATGCAGGTAGAGGAAGACATGGCAGAGGTAGAGGAAGACATGGCAGAGGTAGAGGAAGAGGAGGTAGACAAGGTAGGGGGAGATCCCAAGGCTCCAACCCATGTTCTATTTGTGGACTAACTAATCATACAACTAAAAATTGCTTTAGGAATTCCAAGAATCAAAGAGGAAGAGGATACAATAGAGGAACTTATGGCTACTCAAGAGGAAGGTTCAACAACTACCATGGCAATTACAACAACTACAATCATTCAAAATATCAAGGAAGCTACAAAGGAAGGAGAGACTTCAATAACTACACAGAAGACTCAAACAAAGAGGATTCATTATTGATCATGAACATGACTATGCCACAAGGTAAATCTAATGAGCATGTTTTCTACATAGATTCAGGTTGCTCCAATCATGCGGCAGGAAATGTAGCTCTCCGATCAGATTTGATGGAAACATCAACCTAATCAGTAAGGTACTCTATGTCCCTACCATTACAAAGAATTTGAAAAGTGTTGGGCAAATAGTAGAGAAAGGATTGCAAGTCAGGTTCACAAAAACCAGGAGCATTTGTTGAACATCCAAGTCAAGGATTCAGAAGAATTGCAAAAGGTGAAAAGACAGGTAGATTGTTCACATTTGAATTACAAGACACTAGAAACATTGCTCTCTTTAATTATGGTAGTCAGACACTCACAGAATTGGAAGTATGGCACAAAAGGTTAGCACATATTGGTGAAAGGTCATTAAAGCAACTTTGCAGGGACCAAAGTTCACTTGGACTCCCTAACTTGTCAAAACAACACATGATTTATAAGTGTAGTGCATGTCAATTTGGAAAGTCTCACAGGTTACCATTCATGAAGAAAGGTTATATGCATGGAGATCTCTTGGAGTTGGTTCATACAGATGTATGGGGACCTAGCAAGGAAGCTTCAATATCTGGATCAAGGTATTATGTCTCCTTTATTGATGATTGCAGCAAATGGACTATCCTATTCTTTATGAAACACAAAGATGAAGTTTTTTCATGTTTCAAAAGATATTTGGCTCTTGTGGAGAATCAAACAGGTAAATCACTAAAAAGGTTACGGTCAGATGGAGGGGGAGAATACTTCTCCCATGAGTTTGATTCTTTTCTTCAATAAAGAGGAATCAAAAGAGAGGTAACTAGAAGGTACACTCCTGAGCAAAATGGAGTGGCAGAAAGGAGGAATAGGACAATTGTTGAAGCTGCAAGGTCCATGTTAAATGAAAAGCATTTGCCTAATTATCTATGGACTGAGGCTGTATCTACAACCACTTACTTGATTAACAGGTTGCCTTGAAAATCCCTTGATGGGATGAATCCATAAGATGCTTGGAATGAAAGAAGACCTAGCTTAGATCATTGTAAAATTTTTGGTTGCATTGCTTATGCTCATGTTCCTTCACAGGTTAGAGGCAAGATGGATCCAAAGGTAGAATGGTGCATATTTATTGGATATGACAACAATCAAAAGGGTTACAGGTTATACAACCCTACCAACAATTCTTGGTAAGCAGAGATGTAGTTTTTTATGAGAAAAATTCATGGTATGAAGATTCATGCAGGAAGGTCAAGATTTCCCAAAGATTGGCAGAGAACATCAACCAAAGATTGAAGAACAAGATCCTTCAGAAGATGATGAAGAAACTCAGATGGAAAAAATCAAAGCATGGAAGTCTAAAGGTAAAGCAAAATTGCATGAACTTGGACATGAGGCAGAATCATCACAACATGGCTTAAGAAGATCTATAAGGAAAAGAAAAAAACTATAAAGGTATGGGTTTGACACCTCATTAGTAACTAAACATTCTATTTACATAGCACAGGACATAAATCAAGAGGAGCCATCAACCTTTGAAGAGGCCAAAGTGAAATCAGAATGGAAGCATGCAATGAAGGAAGAGATTGAAGCACTTGAGGAAAAGAACACTTGGGATTTGGTGCCCAAGACTTCATCCATGAAGGTAATGGGCTCAAGATGGGTCTATAAACTCAAGAAGAATTCAGATGGTTCCATTAACACGTATAAGGCAAGGCTTGTAGCAAAAGGCTTTGCACAAAGCCAAGCAGTTGATTATGAAGAAACTTTTTCTCCTGTAGCTAAGATGCCTACAATCAGAGTGTTACTTAGTATTGCTTCTTCCAAGAATTGGAAGATACTTCAACTAGATGTAAAGAATGCATTCTTGAATGGTTGGATAACAGAAGAGGTATATATAGCACAACCACCTGGTTTTGAGAATCAAGTTTATCCTGATTATGTGTGTAAACTTAACAAAGCATTGTATGGTCTCAAGCAAGCACCAAGAGCTTGGAATTTTAGGCTTGTTTCATTCTTGCAGGACAAAGGCTTTCAACCAAGCAAGCCATATCCTTCACTCTTTATTAAAAAGAGTAATTCTGAGATCATCGACCTATGTGTATATGTAGATGATATTATATTGACAGGAAATGATGTAGATGGTTTGAAGAAGATCAAAGATCATATGAGAGAAGAGTTCAAGATAAGTCATTTGGGTTCACTTACCTACTTCCTAGGTTTGGAAGTTGTCTACAAAGATCATGGTTTGTTTCTCACTCAAAGAAAGTACATTAAGGACATGTTGGGAAAATTCAAGATGCAAGATTGTAAGATTGCAGGTACTCCAATGGAGGTCAATCATAAATTGAGCTCACATGAAGGTGAACTCATAGAGGACATCACATCATATCAAAGTCTAGTGGGTAGTCTCAACTATGCCACATTGACAAGAGTAGATATATGTTACAATGTAAGTGTGCTAAGTCAATTTATGCACACACAAGGAAACCATCTTGGAAGACATGGTTTCAATGTCCTCTTGGTCCATTTTTACTCAAGAAGTAATAGCATGTATAGCTGTTCTCTCTAAAGCTTCTATATGCGATCGGCGCTAGACATCTTGGATAGATCGCTATCCTTCTAACGTGACCACCAGTGTTTGAATCCCCTCTACAACAGCGTCGTGTGCGAGGGAAATTTTAGCTTTAGTTTTTGCTTTATTAAAAGCTCACGGGGAAATTAACGGAGCAAATAGACAGCTTTTTGTAAGAGAAAACGATCGCGATGGATTTATATGCTTCCGCATAAGATTAACGATCGTAATTGTTTGCTTTTCAAGTTGTGCTTTATTTTGCTTTTGGAAGAGACACAATACTATATAAGAAGAGCCTCATGCTCATTATAAGTATCCTTCACCTAGTTTTCAACACAAGCCTTGTGCTTGGACCTCAATAGAGGTGGTGTTTCATCTAGCACATGGGGCAGTCATGGTGCTAACTTGAAGCATGTTGAGGAGCAGCTATGGAGTTCTTCTTAATGATTCTTCTTGGAGAAGGTGAGGGGTGTTCTCACACTCTAGCACATGGAGAGGAGGTTATCTCTTGTTCATGGCAAGAAGACTTGGTCATTAGCAGCTTGATGGTGAGGATCGGCCGTCTACATGTTGTAGTTGAAGATTGTCTTCTACAAGAGGATGTCGGGATACATCAAAGACATTGGATGGTGTTTTACAAATGATTTACATCTTATGTTAAGTATTCAGGTACATATTCTCTTTATGCACACAGGTACTACTTGAATTTTATGGAGGCAGTAGCATTCATATCAAGAGGAGTCCTATTCGGCATAGGTACAAGAGAAACAATACGTATATGCTTTATGCATATTTGGATGAGGTGTTTGAGAAGGTGTGTTCACATGAGTTTGAGGATTTCCAGCAACAAACTTGTTAGCATTCTTTGCTACTTTTTAAGTATGTGATCTTTTCACACACGTATCCAACTTAGGGTCTTCCATAGCCTAAGGTTAGATGAGGGTTTGTTGATTATAAGTTTCACACTGATCCTTCCTCTTTCAGTCACTCATATTCACTCTTATATAACCTATTAGGTCACACATCTCATGTATATTCAGATTTCTGCCCATACATCTGAATATGTTTGTTACAGTTGTACATTCACTCTTCCATCTATTTCTCATCACATAAAGTGGTTGAGAGTTTTGTTCCCACATTGTACATTGAACATTGGTATATATGATACTATGAGTAAGCGATGGCTTACGTAACAACTTACACATGTCGTCTATTCTTTCTCTATCTTTGTCTCATCATTTGTATGATTAAGTTGTGGTATGTTCATGTTTTGTCAATATTGAAGATTGCTAGATTCTATGTTGTATATACTGGACCTATGGAACCATGGACCTGTGATATGAGCCAAGGGCCTACCTCACTTCCTTCATTTGGTATCAGAGCACTAAGGTTTTGGTTTCAGAACTTTAGGTCTTTGGCATCAATGCATTAAGGCTCATTCATATTCCCAGGTTTACCAGACTTCCACGTTTAGAACATATGACTTAAGGGCATCTTCTAACATTTGACATTTGACATACACACTTAATCTAGATGAGTAGAGATTTGAGAATTAGACAATTCAGTCACATGTGTATTCATCAGTATGGAGTATGAAGTTGATGATCTATTAGCAGCCGAATATTTTTGGAAAAGTATGCAAATACTTTACAAAAGTATTGTTTGAAGACCCAGACTTGATGAAGAGAAGGCTACTTCAAATTCAAGGAAGAACAATGGTTTAGAGAAGATGAAGAAATCAGATCAATATCAAATCACAGGTATCAGTTTCTACTATTAGATTATCATATCTTAGAAGAGCAGCTATGAAGAGATTTGAAGGTTTCAAGGAGTGCTTTTATACACTTTCATTATTTGAAAGTTAAAGGCTACATCAAAAGAGGTATCTAGAGGTTTTTCTAGAGATTTTTGAGAGATCTCTTTCATGGCAAGAAAGCTTATCTAAGAAGACAAATGTGAAGATGGGATGAGTTATTTTTTCAGCCAATTTTTTGTTATAAGTTGGTTGGATGTATCTAGAGAAGGTAACTCTAGAAGGGTAATTCATCATTCATACAAAAGATTGGTGAATTTAGTCATTTCAGACATTTGAATCAGGATTTTGATTCAAAGATATGAGGAGATGATAAAACATGATTCTATATTCAGTTCCATTTGTATACCATGTTTGTTTTATCTCTTACTCTTAGTATTAGAGGAAGAGAGAAGTTCATTTGAAGACGTCAAGAGTGTTTGCTACTTCAAGATGAAGAGAACAAAAGGTATGGAAGAGAAGTTTGAAAATGTTGACATCATCAGGTGAAAGAAAGATGCAGAAGAAGAAAGTCCATCATTTCCAAAAGAAAAGTAAGTCTACTTCCTTTTCTCATATACTATCCATATACTTTTCCTATTTTATCCTCTACACCCAAAGACAAGTCTACGAGAACATCTTGTTTAAAGAAGAAGCAGTTTCTTGTTTTGCATTATACTTGGTCATGATTTAGTAAGTTTTGACAAAGAATTGCATTGAGAGAAAGAAAAGCAGCAGATATAACTTTTTACTCATATATGTATGAGTTATGTTTTAGTTGAAGCTTTTAAGTAGGCAGATTATATGTTCCCTCAAAGAATTCTTGGAGTGTCAATACAGAGCTACTTGGTATATGACAAGTTGCAGAGAAGTATATTTCTTCTTTATCTAACTCTCTTAAGGTAAAATAGTTTTTTGTAGCAAATGTTGAAGATTTGGGTTGAGGTTTTTTGTTTGGAAAAGGTTACCTCATATTCACTATTTTCAGAAAACTTCAGAAAATTCAGATTATTGATGTACAAGTCAATGAAGAATCTACTTTCTATGATTGTCTAGATTTTTGGATACATGTTTGTATTCAGAAAGGTGTTCCATCAGATCCTAACACTTGATTGAGAAGTGGAGTTAGCCAAAAGAAAATCAAGTAGGTACTGTCACATTTCACCGGGGTAAAATATGAAAGTTATGAAGTATCAACTTGCAGCTTTTGGAGTTCTCAAGGTGAGAAGTTTGTCCACTGATGTTTCAAGTAGGAGTTACACATTCTTGTAAAGGATTTGTTTGAAGAAAAGTTTTACAACTTTATGTGAAATATGGACACTTAGAGACATTCAGGTAGCAAATAAAAAATTTAGACATGAAGGTTTGATAAGAGCAGATTCTACACAAGAGAGATCATTGATCTTGGATAGATCATGTATGATGTTGAGTATTTATGATTCAGTTGTCTATCCTTTGTTTGTGAAGATTCTTAACATTGGAAGAAGTAAGTCAAAGACTCTGGTTCTATCAAATTTGTGTTGCAGATAGAAGAAGATACTTGTTATGTTACAGAAGGATATGAATCCTAAAATGCTTTCAGCAAGGTTTTGTTATGTTAGGATCATCTAACCTTATTCTACAATTTGGAAAGCTGAGGAATGACATGGAAAGCTATTGGCATGTGTACAATGCTAATAAAAAGGATTCAGAGATTTTGTTTCAGATACAGGTATTGATCACTGAAGATCAGATTTATGAAGAAGGACGTCCAAGATTTCATAAAGTCTGATATAATTTAAAGAATACTCGATACTAGTGTTAAATCATCCAGGGGGGTGATGAAACATGCAGACTTATTTTCAATCATATATAAAAGAATGTAGAGTCATACCTTCAGGTATTCCTATTTCAGGTATTCCTATTTCAGGTATTCCTATATTTCCTTTGTTAGGTTCTCTTTATGTTCCATTTTTAAAAGAAGAAGGAAGAAGAAGAATGTTTGGAGAAAGTTCTTGTTAGGATGTTCCTGTTCAGGAGAAGGTTCCAAAATTCTATTGAAGAGAAGCTTGATGTTTCAGAAAGGTATATTTCAGAAGTGCACACATATATGTTTATACCAAGTTCTGAAGGAAAGAGGTATGAAGGATTTAAAGGATGAAGACATGATGATATCATAGATTTTTTGACTCATATTTCAGTTGATTTCAATTGAGTTGAGTTGATTTGACTTGAGTACAGTCAGAGATGAACCAGTAGTGTTCATAATACACTAAGTTGTGAGTTGACAATCACAGGTTCGAGGATTCAGTTCTTGATTATTTTTAGTGTATTTACATGACGTACCAGAATTACGTTGAGAAACCTTTTTTTGGAAGATAAATGCAAATATATGGATCCTAGTGTATGTTTTCAGGTTTTTGAAGACAGAAGATAGCAGGTTCGGAGACAGTTCATGCTATATTTGTTGTCAAGCAGTGATTGCTTAATGTGGTCACTATTGGATATCTAGTTTGCATATTTTCTCAAGTATTATGGTTCATATTTAGCAAGTTCAGAATTTTCAAAGGAAAGTCAAATTTAGTTTTGAAGAAGACTTTTGAAGAACAAGTTCTAAAGTTCAGGAGTACAAGGTTGAACCTTGTGGTAATTTGCAGCTTTGATAGTTTGCAGATTCAGTTCAGTTTGTACCAATATGACATTGCAGGGGGGATTGTTGGAAGACATGGTTTCAATGTCCTCTTGGTCCATTTTTACTCAAGAAGTAATAGCATGTATAGCTGTTCTCTCTATATGCGATCGGTGCTAGACATCTTGGATAGATCGCTATCCTTCTAACGTGACCACCAGTGTTCGAATCCCGTCTACAGCAGCGCCGTGTGCGAGGGAAATTTTAGCTTTAGCTTTTGCTTTATTAAAAGCTCACGGGGAAATTAACGGAGCAAGTAGACAGCTTTTTGTAAGAGAAAACGATCGCGATGGATTTATATGCTTCCGCATAAGATTAACGATTGTAATTGTTTGCTTTTCAAGTTGTGCTTTATTTTGCTTTTGGAAGAGACACAATACTATATAAGAAGAGCCTCATGCTCATTATAAGTATCCTTCACCTAGTTTTCAACACAAGCCTTGTGCTTGGACCTCAATAGAGGTGGTGTTTTGTCTAGCACATGGGGCAGCCATGGTGCTAACTTGAAGCATGTTGAGGAGCAGCTATGGAGTTCTTCTTAATGATTCTTCTTGGAGAAGATGAAGGGTGTGCTCACACTCTAGCACATGGAGAGGAGGTTATCTCTTGTTCATGGCAAGAAGACTTGGTCATTAGCAGCTTGATGGTGAGGATCGGCCGTCTACATGTTGTAGTTGAAGATTGTCTTCTACAAGAGGATGTCAGGCTAGGTCAAAGACATTGGATGGTGTTTAACATAAGATTTACATCTTATGTTAAGTATTCACGTACATATTCTCTTTATGCACTCTGTTACTACTTGAGTTTTATGGAGGCAGTAGCATTCATATCAGGAGGAGTCCTATTCGGCATAGGTACAAGAGAAACAATACGTATATGCTTTATGCATATTTGGATGAGGTGTTTGAGAAGGTGTGTTCACATGAGTTTGAGGATTTCCGGCAGCAAACTTGTTAGCATTCTTTGCTACTTTTTAAGTATGTGATCTTTTCACACACGTATCTAACTTAGGGTCTTCCATAGCCTAAGGTTAGATGAGGGTTTGTTGATTATCAGTTTCACACTGATCCTTCCTCTTTCATTCACTCATATTCACTCTTCTATAACCTATTAGGTCACAAATCTCATGTATATTCAGATTTTGGCCCATACATTTGAATATGTTTGTTACATTCGTACATTCACTCTTCCATCTATTTCTCATCACATAGAATGGTTGAGAGTTTTGTTCCCACATTATACATTGAACATTGGTATATATGATACTATGAGTAAGCAATGGCTTACGTAACACCTTACACATGCCATCTATTCTTTCTCTATCTTTGTCTAATCATTTGTATGATTAAGTTGTGGTATGTTCATGTTTTGTCAATATTGAAGATTGCTAGATTCTATGTTGTATATACTGGACCTATGGAACCATGGCTTGTGATATGAGCCAAGGGCCTACCTCACTTCCAACAAACCACACATGGATGCTACCAAACGGATTCTCAAGTAGCTCAAAGGAACCATAAATGAAGGACTTTATTATCCTTATGTATCTGATTTAGGTTTGAAGCTATTTTCTGATGTAGATTGGGCTGGTTCCAAGGAAGATAGAAGCAACACTTCAGGATATCTTACTTTTGCAGGTTCAAAACTTATTTCATGGTCATCCAAGAAGCAACCTACAGTTACTCTTTCTTCCACACAGGCTCAATATAGAGGTCTTGCCATAGCTACTCAGGAAGCTATGTGGATGCAGACATTATTCACAGATCTTGGATTGGAGATTGGAACTCCAACTATTTTTGGTGACAATATGAGTTCTATTCATTCGGCTGCTAATCCTCTTTTTCATGCAAGGGCTAAACATATTGAAGTTCTTATCACTATGTATGAGAAAAGGTTCTAAGCAAAGACATTCAAATATCATATGTGTCCACTCATCAACAATGTGTAGATATTCTAACCAAAGCATTGGATGGTACAAAGCTTTGCAAATTCAAGGCTATGATACGTTTGCAGGTAATCTTGGAAGATTGAAGACCTCAAGCATACTTGGCTTGAGGGGGAGCTGTTGGAGCAAGTCTATGACAAGCCTAAGTATTGGATTGAGTCCCACAAATTCAAAGAAGAAGCCTTAAAATAAAGACAATGTAAAGCTCACTTGTGAACTACCTCTTGTAACTTTTGAAGACTTTACTTAATGTAAAAGTGAAAGAATCTTAAGTATTTGAGTCCACTTGATCAAAAAGGGAAAGAGGTGCCACGAATTCCTGATTTGTGGTAGATAGAGAATGAAATCAATCACTAATTGATTGGAGAGTGATTGAGGGAAGTTAGCCTTCTAAGCTTAACTATAAATAGATGGCAACTTTAGTCATGGTTAGAGAGACCTCAGAGAAGACCTCGAAGAGCTGAGCTTTATGCCATATCAAGGGGTGATTCTAAGGCACATATATGTATCAGTAAGTCCATTGTGTTGTACAATCGATATACTTTCATTTTCATGATCATTTGAGTTCATATTTCCATGTTCTTGTGAAGTGTACTACTTACTGCCATATCTCTCAGGTTTCTCAGTCAGATTGCAGAGATGGTTTCTCTAAGCTTGGTGCATCATTTTCAGTGATTTAACTTGGTAAAGTTAGCTCTATAAAGTCTATTATATTCTCACCGGTTTTCATTTCATTTGGGTGTTTCAATCTTCAGTTATGTTCAGTTGAAGTCAACCCTATCTGTTCATTTTCACTTCTCTGTCAGGTTCTCGACTTTTTTACTCATCTTGTCAGAGCTGTTTCTCACTGTGTACTTACCCAAATTCAAGGATTGAAAGCTTGTTGGATTCCACATACTGTCTAGTATAAACATACAAAGTATCATAATCATTGGATTCTTAAAGTTTGAGGTATGTTCATTTTGCTGCTCACTGGTCTCGTTATTGTAGCAGCCCGTGAAAATCCTGATGATGTCATCACTTGTTAAACATCATTCTCAGTGTGTGGTTCATTATTTTTAATGAGATTACTCTTGACAGTTAGCTCTTTAGGTTAGGTAGACTTCCCCAGAAGGAATTAAGCTAATTACTATTGTGCTTAGAGAATTATGCAAAACACTAGACAAGTTTATGAACCAAAATAGCAAGTTCTTCACGTCTTGAGCTAACTCCAACTTATTTGTTTTGATCTATCTTTTTGAGAGTGATCTTCCAAGGTACATAGGGTGTCTAATACATCCATTGGCAAGCTAAAAGGGCCCACCACATACTCCTGGAGTTCATTTGGCTGGTGTGGATCAAGGTATTTGCAACAGCTCTTCATCTTCAAGTACATACCTATTCATCTCTTCACATAACTCACATGCTTAAACAGTCAAGGCATCTACAAAAGTCAAATTCCCAATCTCTCAATAGACAAGCTGCCCCTTACGATCAATGTACTAATCGGGAAAAAAAAATACATAACTATTTGTGCATTTCTCTGAAGCAATGAATTCCTTTTCGTCATCACAACATAACACATTAAAAGGCATACATTTGAATCACAATCTTAAGCTATAGCAAATATGATCTGTTTCGTGAACATAAAATAGAAGCAAAGATTGTGTAAAACCTTTACACAATGATTGAACCAAGACAAAGGGCTTTTCAGAAATAAACATATACTTAATCAGTGAAATGATGAAATTAAGCTTCAAAAATCAAAGGAAACGTTGAGACTAGCTCGGTACCTTCATCTTCGAATACATAATCGAATCTTGACATCTTTACTTTTACATTTCGCACATGAGCTAGAAAACACGTCGTCCCACCCTACCAGCATACATCGACATTCTTCAGCCAGCAATAGCACAAAGGAATCAGCGTCGATTGGATTTTCTTTAACACAGCATGTGCTCCTCCATTTCTTGTCAGAAGCTTCAGCAAACACCAGACTCAGACAATGATCATGCCCAGTTCCCCTCTGGTGATCAAGATTTGTCCTTTCAAAACATGGATGATCCGGATGGGAAGCGAAGCCAAAATCCTTCGCTGAGCTGCCCCTTTTTCTTTTATGTATATCAAAATGTACAATCATATGCAATTCAGCGCCATATAGATCCACGAAAATCTGTTAAGACCCATTTGCTTGATCGCCATAGAAAAAAGATGATTAGAACGCTAATTGATCCAAAAGCCAAAGTATGATGAAAGGGGGGCAAACTGTAGTGTGCATTAAAATCCCATGCCCAACAAAGCCAAAAACCATCCAGAGAAGGCTCAACGGTTTCCACAATATTGTTTTTCTCTCTGCCCCCCTCTCTTGAGAGTTCGAGTGCCCCTTTTTCTCTGCCGTTGAAGCCCTCTTCTACGTATTCCCAATCATTGCATCCTCCTCAGCCGTTGCTTCCACTTCCCTCTATCTACGACAAGATATACTTTTCTTTTTCTTCCTTCGAGAGTCTGCATTTGATCCCTCTCTCATTTTTAAGAAAGCTCCCTTAATTTCGGCTAGCGTCCTCAATTAATGCGAGCGAAGCGATCACTGACCTGGACTTTGTGCAAGATGACACATCCTAGGCATCTGATCCTTCCAATAAACAATGATGGCACAACTCTTTTTCTCCATCCCCTTGTGCTGAAGTGCAACCCGTGTTTTGTAAGTCTATATATAGAACTCACTCCATACTCCTCTTCTTGCACATGAAATTGACAGTGATTGATGATCAATGTATTAGCATAATCATCCAGAAGCACGGGTTTGTTAGCATAGTTCAAGGTAAGTTGTTGAACAAACAATGACACAACCAAACTTGGACCAGAACCATTATCATTATTGGCAGTAGAAGTTTTCTATGGAACGCATCTGTAGTACATGGTTTTCTACTTCTTGGTTGGTAGCATGAACGTTTATGCGCAAAAGATCTAACGTAACAAACCACAAAACATCTCCTTGAACTTTGAGTCCCCAACTTTCGTTCTTGATTAATAAAAACATCCTTGGCAGTTGAGACTAGGATGGTATTTGATCATCTTCAAGCCCCCATATTATCTCGCAAAAGAAAACACACACGTGCATGTCTCCAAAACATCCAAAGCTATGGATTTTTACCATACAATTTGCTTTCAGGTTCTCTTTAACTTTTCCATCGAAGGTATCCAAACTTTGAGTGCTATGAATGAGATCTCTACGACAATAGTTTCTTCTCTTCACTCGAGCCTGCCCCTATAGGGAATACTGTTACATGCGGCAACAACTCCTCTTATCGTGTTATGGGAGTTGGTAAGATCATTTTGACTACTACTGATGGTAGCTCTCTCATTGTGTCAGATGCTTTGTTTGTGTCAAGGATTAAGAAAAATGTGTTATTAGTTTCTGCATTAGCAAAGATTGGCTTGGTTGTGAAATTTGTTGATAACAAATGTACAGTTCATGATCTGTCAAATGACGATGTGATTATTGCTTTTGGCATTTTATGTCGTGGACTGTATAAGCTCATAGACGATGAAAGATCTATAAATGATTTGACATGTGCAATACATGATTCTCAGGCTATGTCAGATGCAAAGCTTTGGCATGCACGCTTTGGTCATCTGAATTTTGCTAGTTTGTTATGCCTACAAAAATCTGAAATGGTGTCCTCTTTGCCCAAACTTGAGGCACCCAAAAAATATGTTTGTGAAGGCTGTATTTTGGGCAAAATGCAGCGTTCTTCCTTTCCAAAAGATGGTTCAGTTCCGGCTACTCACAAATTGAAGCTTGTACATAGTAATGTCTGTGGTCCTATGCAAACACCTTCTTTTGGAAATTATCTTTACTTCGTGACTTTCATCGATGATTTTTCCAGGCATGCAGGGGTATATCCATTGAAGGCTAAGTCCGAAGTGTTCATGTGCTTCAAACAGTTTTTGGTTTTGGCTGAAAATCTCTCAGCATGTAAAATGGGCTCCCTCCATTTCGATCGAGCGGGGAAATATATATCTTCTGATTTTAATGCATTTATGGCTGAACGTGGGATAAAACACCAGTGTACAGTGTTGTATACACCTCGACACAATGGATTTGCTGAACAAAAGAACAGGTCACTCATGGAGATGGCGAGGTGTATGGTGAAGAGCGAGGCTTTACCACATAGTTTCTGGCTTGAGGTTGTCATGTGTGCAGCAAATATACTTAACAGGTGTACCACTAAAGCACTAGAGTCTATCACTCCATATGAGGCTTGGCATGATCGCAAGCCATCTGTTGCTCATCTGTGTGTTTTTGGTTGTTTGACATATGCATTAGTGCTTGAATAACATCACAAAAAATTGGATGATAAAGCAGTAAAATGTATTTTTGTTGGGTACAGTTCAAAAAGTAAAGGCTATCATCTGTATCATCCACAGACTAAACGCATTCTGGTCAGCCATGCTATACTTTTTGTGGAAGATGCTATTCAACCATTGCTTTCATGTACTAAGGAGACATTTGTTAGCTCCAAAGACATGTATGATACTTTGCTGCCTCTTTTTAGAGGTGGACAATCTAGTGCTAGTCATAATGAGGCAACTTCTCAACCTTTACAGGTTTCATGTGATGATGTAGATCATCCCATTTCTGATGCAGATTTACATGACGCACTTGTTGATGAGAGAGCTGACGTTGAGGAGGCAAAAACTATGCCAAAATTGCTGGTGCAGACTTTGCGTGACAACAAATTAGATGCATCTTTGCCATATCGTACTCAATCAAGCTCTCATAGTGCCTCTTTTGCATCAGATTGCTATGCTATGGCTACTTCTAGTCTCTGTGATGAGAATGGCCGTGTTTAATTTATCGAAGCATAAAATTTTGAAAATTGGATGGCTGCTATGCAATCTGAATATGATGCTATAATGAAGAACAATACTTGGTCTTCATGTGACTTGCCTGCTAGCAAGAAGGCCATTGGCACTAAGTGGGTTTACAAGCTGAAGCGTAAGCCTGATGGAACAATTAACAGGTATAAGGCTAGGCTTGTTGCAACGGATTATGCACAGGAAAGAGGAATTGATTTTGATGAGACCTTTGCACCTACATGCCATATGGCTACTGTTTGGAGCATTTGTGCACTTGTAGCCCATCATGGTTGGAATGTAAATCAGTTGGACATTGAAATTGCATTTCTGAATGGTGACCTGCATGAAGAATTATATGTTTTTCAGCCCTCTGACTTTGTGCAGAAATAGGTCAAAGAAGGCACTATATGGTTTAAAGCAAGCACCACATGCTTGGTATGAGAAGATACATGTCTATCTGATTGCACATGGTTTTGAGAACAGTCCAACTGAAAGCACCTTATATGTTAGGCGTCGTAATGATGTGCTATTGATCATTGTTGTCTATGTTGTTGACATCCTACTCACTCGTCCTATTGAGAAGCATATTGCTGATTTTAAGGCTGATTTTCATGCCTCATTTGAGATGTCTGATTTGGGGTGTTTGCATCACTATTTGGGCATTCAGTTTATGCAAGTTGATGGTGGAATGGCTTTGTGTCAAATGAAATATATTGACATATTATTGGAGCGTTTTGGCCTTGATGAGTGTAAGCCTATTGGCACTCCTATGAAGACAAGTTTACGATTGAGTCTTCATGATGCTCGAGATTCATCTGATGCTGTCCTCTATCAGTAGGCTATTGGATGCCTGATTTAGTTATGCATTACTTGGTGAGATATTTAGTTAGCTATCTGACAGATGAGTTTGTTTATGCATTGCCCAGGAGTCAATCATTGGCCGGCGGTTAAGTGCATCTTTCGCTACTTGAGTGGTACCCCACTACTTGGTTTGTTTTATCCCAAGGAGGGATCACTACCGCCAGATTTGCATGCTTTTTCTGACTCTGATTGGGCTGGTTGCTATGAAACTTGTGTGTCCACTAGTGTCTTTTGCTTCATGCTTGGTAGCTCATGTATATATTGGTTGAGCAAGATGCAGCCTACTGTGGCCACTTCCAGTTGTGAGGTTGAGTATAGGGAAGCTTTCACAGTGAATCTTGCGTGTGTGTGGCTTAGATGTCTTATGGC
>CM035412.1:56917971-56925471 GCA_020310875.1 Ceratopteris richardii | reverse complement strand
TATATATATATATATATATATATATATATATATATATATATATATATATATATATATATATATATATATATATATATATATATATATATATATATATAAGTGTATGTGTATATGTGTGTATGTGCATGTATATGTGTGTATATGTATGTATGTGCATGTATATGCATGTATGTGTGTGTATATGTATGTATGTACATAGGTATATGTGTATATGCATGTATGTGCATGTGCATGTGTAAGTGTATATGGGTATGTATGTGTATGTGCATGTGCAGGTGTATGTGTGTGTATATGTATGTATGTGCATGTATATGTGTAAGTGTATGTGTATATGTGTGTATATGCATGTATATGTGTATATGTATGTATGTGTATATGTATGTATGTGCATGTGTATGTGTGTGTATGTGCATATGTGTGTGTACATATGTGCATGTATATGTGTATGTGTGTGTAAACGTATGTGCATATGTATGTGTATGTGTACAAACATATACACCTGTATATATATGCATATATATGTATGAAACATGCATGTGCATGTGCATGCATTTCCATTTGCATCCATGTGTATGTACATGTATGTGAATGTGCATATACATGTACTTAAGTATGTGTTTATGTCTGTATGTGTATGTGTATATGCAATAATGCATGCATGCAAGTCCTTTTACATGTTTGTAGCAGCGTTGTGCATATTCATATGTGTATGTGTGTGTATATGCGTATGTGTGTGTATGTGTATGTGTATGTGCATATGTATGTGTGTGTATATGTGTGTGTATGTGCATGTGTATATGTGTGGACATGCATCTTCATGTATAAGTGTATAAGTGCATATGAATAAGTGTGAGTATGGTAATTAATGAAAGTAAAACAATTCAAATGATATGCAAAGAATGGAAATTGTACTTACAATATTTAGCCATGATTTTTGCTTGGTTCACTTCTTGAATAGCCTGCAATAGAGAGAGAGAGAGAGATAGAGAGAGAGAGAGGAGAGAGAGAAATCAACAGAGAAAGAGAAAGAGAGATAATTCAAAGAGAAGGAGGTAGAAGGGAGAGAAACAGAGAGAGAGAGAGAGAGAGAGAGAGAGGGAGAGACAATGAGATAGAGATTAGAAAAAACATAAATTCAACAAGAAATTGTTTTAGCTCATAAGTGCAGTGCAATTATGAACGTTGGAGAGGTCTTTGATCAGATGCGTGTAGATGGCAATCGAAGAGCCTCCAATGTTTTTTTTTTGGTAAAAAAACCATCATATAACCGATGCTAGACCATCGTATATGCATATTCAAAATGCATCGTATAAGCGATGCTTTTCAACATCATTTATGTGATGCAAGAAGTGTCCTTTATGTGATACGTTTTTATTTCCTCGCTCTAGCAATGCATAGTGCTACTATCGCAATGCATAGTTTCTTTATAATTTGGTCTATGATAATAATAAGTGGACTACATCAAAAGAGATTGACAAAGACTTGATCCCATAAAAGAAACACGAATACAGGGAGCTACTATGTTTGATGGAGAAAGAGCTTCCAACATCGTTTTTTGATATTCAAGTTCATTTATTAGTGCATTCTGTGGATGAAATAGAGATTGTAGGTGTTGTAAATGCTCGATGGATGTTTTCGGTCAAGGGTTTTATGGGAATATTAAAAGGTTATGTGCGATAAAGAGAAATACTAGAAGGATCTATAGCAAAGGGATGGATGCTTGAGGAGTGCACGTACTATGTTAGTAAATACCTTCAAAGAGTTCATGAAGAAGCTCCATGTGCACAGACCAACAAGTCTTCTTCAAAAATAACAAATGAAGTATTATCAGGTAAGGGAGTTCCATTTCAATTTACATTACCAGAAAAAAGTGATGTTTCTACTTTTGTAGCATATAATAGCGAATGCACGCAAGCTTTTGCTAGCGAATATAAACAAGAATTTCAAAATATCCGAAGTGAAAGATGGAGAAACAAACGATATAGACGTAATCTCGATCGTATGAGAATACAAATATATCTTCTTTCATAGATTGGCGATGTACACGTATGCAATGAGCCAATGCAAATAATAAAAAAATTTCAGATAAGTAGAGAGAGCTAATGATAGGTTTTGAAAGGAAGGTAATTTGATTTTAATATTATTCTATTTGTTCACATATATTTATATTAATTTTTCCTAACCATATGCTATTTTTTTTATTGCAAGTTCAAATGTTAACAAATATGTGGGATTTTGGACAAGATATTAGAATCGAAACGATTTATGTAAAAGAGAGGATTCTAGGATTGTTGCTTCTTTCAAGCAAGTATCCCGTGCTAACTCAAAAGATATGAGCCTTATAGATAACAAACTTGGCTACATAGGAACCGTTGCTGGTATCTACGAAATATCATTTCGTATGTTCAAACAGGTAATAATTTTTTTTTGTTTTTTTTTATGTAGTTTATTATGTTTTTAAGCACATTAATTTTTGTTTTTTTTATATTTTGAAGATTGATTGGTTTCGAGCTAAGTATAAAGGTATAATTCCACATTGAGAATGGAATTATCGGGGTTTTAGTCAATTGATTCTTCAAAAATAATGCGATTAAGTAGAGAACCATATATTCTTCCTAGGCATATTGAACAAGCATTTTTTTTAATTGAAACCCTGATGTTCATCCCTAGTGGCAAGTCATTCATGTTCAACCTAGAGGTCGGACATTGTTTGACTTATTTATACAAATATCGAAGAAAGTCACCTTGATGATTCATCATTGGATATCGCTATATCCACATCTCAAAGAGAAATTAGAATAGTTATACATGACATCGATAATAGTCTACTTGATGAAGATGATAATGCTCTACATCCTGATTCTACGCATGATGAAGAAGAATTGCCAAAAATTGATATTAGTCCATCAATAGATGATGTCATTAATGAGAACACAGATTTAACAACAAAAGAAATAATAGAAATCAATAAGGATAATGAAGATGAGATTATATTGATGTCTTACCAAAATGATAGTAATAATGAAAACACATCAATAGATTAGATAGTAGATCCTACTCTAGTTATGGATTATTAACTTGAATCATTTGAATTGTATTATACAATAGGTTCTCCATTATTCAACTAAAATATAGGTGAATCCCACCATAGAGATGAAAACATGTTCTTTTAAGTTAGAACATGAATCTGGGGGGTATGCCTAAAATTTTGTATATAGCTTTATTTTTGAGGATGAAATTTCTCTCATGTATGCATGCATGTGTGTGTGTATGTGTGTGTATTCATGTGTGTTATATGTAAACATATGTTAGTATGCACATATGTGTGTTTCATGTGTATAAATGTGTGTGATATATGTATGCATATGTTAGCATGCACACGTGTAAGTATGCATGTGTGTTATATGTATACATATGCTAGTATGCACATATCTGTGTTTCATGTCTGTGATATATATACGCATATGTTAGCATGCACATGCGTATGTATGCATGTGCATTTGTGTGATATATGCAAGGGTGTTTATAATTGTGTATGCATGCATGTGTATGTGTGCATGTAGGCACGTATGTGTGATGTGTATGTATTTACATGTGTATTTATATATATGTATATGTATATACATGATGTGTATTTATCTTTATATGTATTATGGTCTTCCTTGATTGGAATACCTATATATAGAGGCATAAGATTGGGAGAAGAGATATACCTCTAGTATGTGGTGGGAGGACTAGATGCAATGTGTATATATACTTCAACCATACGGAAAACACATATGGGTACCGAAGTATGAAAAACGTATGGTTGATAATACCATACATGCGTATATGCATATATATATATATGTGTGTGTGCAGAGTTGGTTGTTGAGCCTATAGGATCCCTCCTTCCTGACTTTGCTTAACTGTATCTCATTGCCACATCACATAAGATGTGTATATATATATGTACGTATATAAATAAGTAGATAAATCACTCAATATATATATATATATATATATATATATATATATATATATATATATATATATATATATATATATATATATATATATATATATATATATATATATATATATATATATATATATATATATATATATATATATATATATATATATGTGTGTGTGTGTGTGTGTGTGTGTGTGTGTGTGTTTATATATATGTGTGTGTATGTGTGTGTGTATGTTTGTGTGTGTATGTGTGCGTATGTATATATATGTGTGTATGTACATACACACACACACACACACACACACACACACATATATATATATATATATATATATATATATATATATATATATATATATATATATATATATATATATATATATATATATATATATATATATGTATGTATGTATATATATATATGTATGTGTGTGTGTATGTATGTATATGTATGTGTGTATATATGTACACACACACACACACATACATATATATATATATATATATATATATATATATATATATATATATATATATATATATATATATATATATATATATATATATATATATATATATATATATATATATATATATATATAATCTCCAAAAGAACAAGCTATCCTTGATGTTAGACCACCTCTATATCAAGAATAACTTTAAACTCCAACCAATTTTGGAAGACAAGTACCAAACTGCCAAGATTTTAACTAACTGTGAAGAAAGTCATTTCACAAAAAATGTGCTGCACATTACTCACTCATTGATTAATCATTTGTGTAAAGTTTCTGATGAAACTTTGTAGCATGTGTTGCCTAGAGTTTGCACACCTCTTCCAAGTCAAAACACTTCAAAATCTTAAGTAGATTATGAGAAATGATCCAAACAATCTACCTATGTCTGAAACTGCCTTCTTGTAGAGTCAACTTTGACACCTGCAACTTCTAACACATAGTTCTCCCAAATTAGAACCCGTTTAAGTGAATGCTTTTAGCCATAGATGGCTTACCTTCCAACTTAGATTTTGACTCCTCACTTGTGTAAAACTTTACAGTGTGCATTGAGAACTGACCATTTCTTTGACCATTGGGATTGTGCCTGTTTTAGAAGACACTCAATACTTTCTCATATATAGATGTTCCTATACAAAATTCTCTCAGCCTGTTTGCAATTAGACTCTTAAACTTTAACCATAGATAGATTAACTATGGAATTAGATGTGTACAAAAGTATTTCTGATAAAATCAAACACAGAAGGAGAACTAGAGAAAAGATCGACTTGCATATCTCTGAACATTCTTTCTATTCAACTCTTCATACATCTGATGGATGATATGCTCAATACTCATCATCTATTTATCTATTTCTCATCTATACTTCATCTCTCTCTCTCTAATACGACCATATACACGTATATATATATATACACATATGAGTATTGATTCATCATTACTTCAAGTATTTTGAAGCATTTACAACACTAATGTACATATGTCTAAAGAACTTTTCTTCCCGAACCTTCACTTCACTTCATGAAGTTGGACTTCAATCTTTCCTTCATATCTTCATTTCTAGACTTCATATAATCACCAATTTTTTATTGTCCTGATCCAACAGCCCCCCCTCAATCATCAATTGTGATTACCTGCATCTTCTTTATTCCTACCATATCTTTAAACCTCTGCAACTTTGGTCCATCCAAGCTCTTTGTCATCATATCTGCAAGTTGATATTTTGTAGCAGTATGCATAACTTCTATTTCTTTATCAACAACCTTCTCTCTCAAAAAATGATACTAAATCTCAATATGTTTAGTTCTAGCATGGAATACAGGATTTGCTGCCAAATATAAAGAACTCATATTGTCTCCACAAATGATCAGAGTACTCTGAATAATATCAAAACTCTTCATAAGAGACTTTAACCATATTACTTCCTTTGTAGCTGTATTATCACCTGTTTGAACTATGTGATGGATTTCCTTATGATCTAGATCAGTCATCAAAGCAATGTTTCCACTAAGATGATTGCTACATCCTGAGTCAATATAAAATACTCTCATGTCTTCATGTGAGGCTTCACATGTTTCATTCATAATAAGAGTTGAATCTTCTTTCTGATCTGATGCATAATTGTAGTAGGTGTTATTATAGGATTGATTTTGGAAGTTTCTTCCTCCACTTCTTCCAAAAGAATTCCTACCACCTCTACCTCTGAAGTTTCCTCTCTGATATCTGCCACCTCTTCCTCTTTGATTAAAATTCTAATTAAAATTACCATTGCTTTGATTATTATGCCAACAATCATGAGATAGATGATTGGTCTTACCACATATCCAACAAGCTCTAACATTATCTTTGTTATTTCTGCCTCTTCCTCTACTTCTGCCACTTCCTGTTCCTCTTAGGAAGTTTGCTTGACTTGGAGTACCTTCATCTTCAACTGATTGTTGCTTTCCTTTGCCATCTTTCTTCTTGTCTTTAGAATACATTGCATGACCCACACTCTTATCAACATCTCCTTTGATATCATTCTCAAAAGTTAGCATATGTCCTAACAATTGATTCAAATCAGGAGTGAAATGATCTAATGAAAGTTCTGTAGACAAAATAAAAGGCTTCCACTTCTCATCTCCTCTTAGCCCTGTTAGAATTTGTATTACCAACTTATCTTCTTCAATATCTTCATCAACTACACCTAAAGAATCAGCAATGTCTTTCATCTTTGTCACATAATCAGATATTGATTGTGAAGCCTTCTTCTTAAATGTAGTAAACTCTACCCATAATGAAGCTTTCTTTGATTTGGTTGTATTCTAAAAATGCTCTTCCAAAGCATTCCATATGTCACTTGCACTTTCAAGTTCTCTGATATGAGGAAGCAAATAATCATTCACTGCCATGTAGATTATGCTCCTTGCTTGAGCATCCTTCTTCATCCAAATCTTTCTATCTACAAGCTCCTCCCTAGTTGGAACACTAGGATCTTTGAACTCTGGCTTTTCTTCCTCTCTTGTTATGTATCCCATAAGATCTTTGCTCATAAGATGAGCTTACATTCTCATAGACCAAGCTGGATAGTTCTCTCTATCCAACTTCTCAATTTGGAGACTATCTCCCATCTTTTCTTCACTTGTACTATCAAATCTTTAATGCTTATAAGGAATGAATATACCTTAGCTTTGAATTTTGCTCCTTCTGATCGTTTTGATAGCCTTTATGTGTCTCCCTTCAGTCTTTCTTCCACACTTTATCCTTTCAAACCCTAAAGGTGTGAAATTTCTATATCTTCAGCAGTCGGGGTCTTCCTTTCCTCAATCTAATAAATCTTGCTCTGATACCACTGATGGAGAGTGTTAATCTCCGAAAGAACAAGCTATCCTTGATGTTAGACCACCTCTATATCAAGAATAACTTTCAACTCCAACCAATTTTGGAAGACAAGTACCAAACTATCAAGCTTTTTACTAACTGTGAAGAAGGTCATTTCACAGAAAAGTCTCCTGCACATTACTCACTTATTGATTAATCATTTGTGTAAAG
>CM035412.1:56880471-56912971 GCA_020310875.1 Ceratopteris richardii | reverse complement strand
CACTAAGATGATCTCTACCTTATTGGGAAATGCATCACCACAGATAAATATCAATGGATAGTTGTTAAAGACAATCAGAATAAAATTCTCTATTAGGCAAGGATGCCCTTTGGTTCCTCTGGTTTTTGCTATTGCTATGGAGGGGCTTAGTTGCCTAGTGAAGCATCATATGGACTTAGGCCATATTTGGGGTCTCTCGCTCCCTCTAAGTCATCGCAAGTTGATTGTGAGACTTTTTTCAGATGACACGAATGCCTTTGTACATAATGATATGACCAGCATTGATACATTTTGGTGATGCCTGGACACATTCTATGTGGCTTGAACATCCAAAATAAACCATTCTAAAACTGCTTTCAGAGCCATTAATCACCTTTTGCCCTGATTCCTGGTTAACTACGGCTATCAAATGATCCCATGGGATCAAAACTTCTACCTATTAGGTATTCCAATGGGATTTGGCATTTCGATGGACCAACGATGGAATTGGGTCCTCTCAAAGCTAGATAACAAGCTAGCCTACTAGAAATTAGATATGCAGATCAACCTAGTGGGGCACACCATGGTAATCAATACATGCCTTAACTCATCGATCATTTACTTTCTCTCCTGTTGAAGACCAAAGGATCAAGAGATTATCTAATTGGAAAGATTTTGCATAAACGTTTTCCAGACGGGTGACCCCAAAAGAAGTGGTGTCCCCAAAATCAAATGGTCTACTTGCACTTGCCAAAAAGAGCGTGGGGGTCTGGGGATTTGGGACATTCAGTGCATGGTAAATAAGTTGGTTGTTAAATGGCTTATCAAAGCTTGGTGTAAATTGTCGAGGGGCTATGGCCCAAGTGGTTTACACTAGGAACTGATGGAGAGTGTTAATCTCCAAAAGAACAAGTTAATCTTGAATTTAGACCACCTCTATATCAAGATCAACTTTAGACTCCACCAAATTTAGAGATCATTCACCAATTTATCAGAAAATTGATTATTCTAAAAAATTCAACTTCTCAGAAAAGTCTGCTGCAGATTAATCACTCATTGACTAATCAATCCTATAAAGTTTTTGATAAAACTTTGTAGACTACTTTGCCTTAAGGTTGCGCACCTTCTCCAACTTAAATCTCTGCAAATGGTTTAGTATACTCTGAGAAATCATACAAACAAGTTACCTATGTGTAAAACACCTTCTCTGTAGTAGCGACTTTGACACCTGCAACTTCTTAGCTACAGCTCTCACAATGTCGAACCCGTTTGATCAAGATCTTTTAGCCATAGATGGCTTACCTTCCAACTTAGATTTTAAGCCCTCACTTGTGTAAAACTTTACACCACACACTGAGTAATGTTCATTTCTTTGAACATGAAATTTGCGCCAGTTTTGTTGACTCTCAGAACATCATTACATATGAATGTTCCTAAACTAAATTCTCTCAACCTGATTACAATTAGCCTCTCAAATTCTAGCCATAGATAGATTAGCTATGGACTTAGATACGTGCAGAAGGATTTCTCAAAAGATTAAACTCAGAAGGAGCAGACAGCAAAACATCGGGCGCAAGTTTTCTTGATTACTCAGAAAATTACAATTGAGTGAAGTTGATGATTTCAACTCACTTCTCATGTGTCTAATGACACTCTCTACTACTCATTTCTTTCTTCCTATTCTCTATTCTTCTTCTGCTCTATTTGCCCCGACATTTTTCAAAGTATTTATAGATAAATATATACAAGTTTATGACTGGACAAAAGTATAAGTCAGCTAATGTACATATGTGTACATATCTTTGGGTTTCTGAATATGTCCTTCCTTCAACCTTCTGAATTTGTTCTCTTCTTGACTCCTTGACTTCATTTCTTCATAATCCTTCAATTGATGATTGACATGCACCAACAGCTCCCCCTCAATCATTAATTGAGGTTCTTCTCTATCTTCTTGATTCCTGCCATATCCTTGAATCTTTGTAGCTTTGGTCCATCTAGACTTTTTGTCATCATATCTGCAAGTTGATCTTTTGTAGGTATATGCATAACCTCAATTTCTTTATCAATGACCTTCTCTCTCAGAAAATGATATTGTATTTCAATATGCTTAGTTCTAGCATGAAACACAGGGTTAGCTGCCAAGTATAGAGAACTCATATTGTCTCCACAAACAATAGGAGTACTTTGAATCACATCAAACACCTTCATAACTGTCTTTAGCCATATTACCTCTTTTGCAGCTTCCACCATACCTTTGTACTCTGCTTCTGTAGATGACAAAGCAACTGTATGTTGCTTCTTAGAACACCATGAAATCAATTTGTCTCCTACATAGCACAAATATCCATGTGTTGATCTTCTATCATTCACATTACCTGCCCAATTTGCATCACTATAAATTTTCACTCTTGTATCAGAAGTAAATCCATAGTACAACCCTTCTCTAAGTGTACCCTTGATGTACCTAAGTACTCTTTGTCCTGCAATCCAATGTTCCTTTCTAGGACAATGCATGAATTGTGAAAGCACACCAACTGCATATGACAAATCAAGCCTTATTAATGTAGCATAAATCAAGCTACCAACCAAACTTTGATAGAGCTTCATGTCTTTGAAATCTTCTCCTCCAAATCTAGACAATTTATGGTTCACTTCCAAAGGTGTAGGTGCAACCCTGCAATCTTCCATCTTAAATTTGGTTAGCAAATTTTTAAGATACCTTTCTTGGGTCACATATACTCCATGTTGAGTATAAGAAATCTCCATTCCCAAGAAAAATGATAAGTTCCCCAAATCACTGATTTTGAACTCTTTCTCCATCTGCTTCTTGATCATTTGTATTCCCTTATCATCTGTTCCTGTAAGTATTATGTCATCAACATAAATACAAACATAAATGAATCCATCTTCACTTGCTTTGACTAGCAAGCTACTATCTGCCTTTGATGCTTGAAATCCAAGATCATTCAAGAACTTTACAAGCCTATAATTCCATGCCCTTGGGGCCTGCTTTAATCCATACAAAGCTCTCTTGCGCTTACACACATAATTTGGATTCACTTGATCTTTGAATCCATCTAGTTGCTCCATGTAAACTTCATCTGAAATGTAACCATTCAAAAAAGCATTTTTAACATCTAATTGAGACAACTTCCAACCTTTGCAAGCAGCAATTGCTATGAGAGTTCTGATTGTTGTCATCTTTGCCACAAGACTATAAGTCTCATCATAGTCCACTCCATATGTCTGTGAATACCCTTTCACAAGTCTAGCTTTGTACCTAGACACACTTCCATCTGCAAATCTTTTTGTTTTGTAAACCCACTTACATCGAATAATTTTCTGGCTATTAGGTTTAGGAACCAGATCCCAAGTCTGATTCTCTATCAATGCATCATACTCCTCTTGCATGGCTTCTTCCCAATTTCTCTTGCCTTTGGCTTCATCATATGTAGATGGATCTTCATCTGCTTTTATCAAATAAGCATAATCTTTAGTAGTCAAGAATGAGGTGTCATAGCTATACCTTGTAGGTTGCCATTTGTGCCTAGATGACCTCCTAACTTCTGCACTTCTTGAAGTCTCTGGTTCATCACATTCTGGATCAAATCTTGGCCTCTCTTCAACTTCATCCTGTACTTCATTATTCTCACTTTCATCAAGTAATTGAATCTTTGCTTTACCTTTCCTTTGATCCACTACTTCTTCAACATCTGCATGTACATTGTATTTACCTATATACCAAGTGCCTTGCTCATCAAATGTAACATCCTTGGATACAAGGAATTGCTTTGTGGATGGACTCCACAACCTGTATCCCATTTGTTTATCATCATAACCAATGAATACATACTTTTCTGCCTTAGGCTCCAACTTATGCCTCAATTGAGATGGCACATATGCATATGCCAAGCATCCAAATATTCTACAATGATCCAAGGTAGGTCTCTTACCCCACCAAGCTTCATATGGTGTCATACCTTGCAAAGCTTTACAAGGCAATCTATTGACCAAATAAGTAGCTGTATTTATAGCCTCTGCCCACAAATAATTTGGACAATTCTTCTCTTTCATCATGGACCTTGCAAATTCAACAAGAGTCCTATTTCTTCTTTCTGCTACCCCATTTTGTTGAGGAGAGTACCTGCAAGTAACTTCTCTCTTTATACCTGCATTCCACAAGTAATCATTGAATTCATTTGAAAAATACTCTCCCCCTCCATCTGACCTTAGTCTTTTCAATTTTTGACCTATAATCCTTTCTGCATATGCATGATAGTGTTTAAATGTATTAAACACTTCTGACTTTTCTTTAATCACATAAATTGTGATCCATCTGGTAGCATCATCAACATATATGACATAATATCTTGAACCATTTATACTAAAGTCCTTTGAAGGACCCCACACATCTGTATGCACCAATTCAAGTCTTTCTGAATACATAAACCCATGCTTGGAATAGGATTGCTTATGAGCCTTACCTAATTGACATGCCTCACATCTGTATGTCATGTGTTGACCTGCAATGTTAGGCAACCCAAGCACTGAATCATTGTTAATCATTTCTTTGATACCTCTTTCATTGAAGTGTCCAAGTCTTTTATGCCAAAGATCCAATTCTGACACCTTCTGCTCTCCATATGTGAACATAGCATGTCCAACATTTCCTTGTACCTTCAATGTGAAGAGCCTTCCTTCTTTCTTTCTTGTAACAACCTGTTTATACCCTTGACTAGGGTCTTCAACATAGACTCCATCATTGGTGAACCTTACCTCATATCCTTTTTCCACAATTTGACCTACACTGATCAAATTCTTTGGGATTGTGGGAACATAAAGAACCTTACTCAGAAGAGTGCTCCCATCTTTAGCCTTGACTGAACCAATTGACTTTACCTTATGCTTTGTATTATCACCTGTCTGAACTGTATGATTAATTGCATTATGATCTAGGTCAGTCATCAAAGCAATATTTCCACTTAAATGATTACTACATCCTGAATCAATGTAAAACACTCTCATGTCCTCATGTGAGGTTTCATATGTTGCATTCATAATGAGAGTCGAATCCTCCTTCTGATCTGATGCATAGTTATAGTAGGTGTTATGATAGGATTGATTTTGGAAGCTTCTTCCTCCACCTCTTCCAAAAGAATTCCTACCACCTCTACCTCTGAAGTTTCCTCTCTGAAATCTACCACCTCTTGCTCTTTGATTAAAGTTCTGATAATTACTATTATTCTGATTATTGTGCCAACAATCATGAGATAGATGATTGGTCTTACCACATATCCAACAAGCTCTTGCATTATCTTTGTTGTGTCTGCCTCTTCCTCTACTTCTGCCATTTCCTTTTCCTCTTATGAAATTTGCTTGGTTGGAAGTACCTTCTTCTTCACCTAATTGTTGCTTCCCTTTGTTAGCTTTCTTCTTGTCTTTAGAGTACATTGCATGACCTGCACTCTTATCAACATCTCCTTTGATATCATTCTCAAAAGTTAGCATATGACCTAACAATTGATTCAAATCAGAAGTGAAGTGATCTAATGAAAGTTCTGTAGATAAAATGAAAGGCTTCCACTTCTCATCTCCTCTTAGTCCTGTGAGAATTTGTCTTACCAATTTGTCTTCTTCAATATCTTCATCCACTGCACCTAGAGAATCTGCAATATCCTTCATCTTTGTCACATAATCAGAGATTGATTGTGAGGCCTTCTTCTTGAAGGTAGTAAATTTTGCCCATAGTGAAGCCTTCCTTGATTTGGTTGTGTTTTGGAAATGCTCCTCCAAAGCATTCCAAATGTCACATGCACTTTCAAGTCCTCTAATATGAGGAAGCAAATAGTCATTGACTGCCATGTAGATTATGCTCCTTGCTTGAGCATCCTTCTTCATCCAATTCTTCAAGTCTGCAAGCTCCTCTCTAGTTGGAACACTAGAGTCTCTAAATTCTGGCTTTTCTTCATCTCCTGTGATGTATCCCATCAGATCTTTGCTCATAAGATGAGCTTCCATCCTCATTGACCATGCAGGATAGTTCTCTCTATCCAGCTTCTCAATTTGGAGACTATCTCCCATTATTTCTTTACCTGTATTGTCAACTCTTAATCTTTATGAGAAATAAATGTACCTTGACTTTGAATCGCGCTCCTTCTGATCCTTTTGATAGCTTCAATGTGTCTACCTTCAAGTTTTCTTCAACCTTTATCCTTTTGCACCTTCAAGATGTAAAGATTTGTATTTCTGCAGTAGTCGGAGTCTTCTTCACTTCAATTTTGACACATCCTGCTCTGATACTAGTGATGGAGAGTGTTAATCTCCAAAAGAACAAGTTAATCTTGAATTTAGACCACCTCTATATCAAGATCAACTTTAGACTCCACCAAATTTAGAGATCATTCACCAATTTATCAGAAAATTGATTATTCTGGAAAATTCAACTTCTCAGAAAAGTCTGCTGCAGATTAATCACTCATTGACTAATCAATCCTATAAAGTTTTTGATAAAACTTTGTAGACTACTTCGCCTTAAGGTTGCGCACCTTCTCCAACTTAAATCTCTGCAAATGGTTTAATATACTCTGAGAAATCATACAAACAAGTTACCTATGTGTAAAACACCTTCTCTGTAGTAGCGACTTTGACACCTGCAACGTCTTAGCTACAGCTCTCACAATGTCGAACCCGTTTGATCAAGATCTTTTAGCCATAGATGGCTTACCTTCCAACTTAGATTTTAAGCCCTCACTTGTGTAAAACTTTACACCACACACTGAGTAATGTTCATTTCTTTGAACATGAAATCTGCGCCAGTTTTGTCGACTCTCAGAACATCATTACATATGAATGTTCCTAAACTAAATTCTCTCAACCTGATTACAATTAGCCTCTCAAGTTCTAGCCATAGATAGATTAGCTATGGACTTAGATACGTGCAGAAGGATTTCTCAAAAGATTAAACTCAGAAGGAGCAGACAGCAAAACATCGGGCGCAAGTTTTCTTGATTACTCAGAAAATTACAATTGAGTGAAGTTGATGATTTCAACTCACTTCTCATGTGTCTAATGACACTCTCTACTACTCATTTCTTTCTTCCTATTCTTTATTCTTCTTCTGCTCTATTTGCCCCGACATTTTTCAAAGTATTTATAGATAAATATATACAAGTTTATGACTGGACAAAAGTATAAGTCAGGTAATGTACATATGTGTACATATCTTTGGGTTTCTGAATATGTCCTTCCTTCAACCTTCTGAATTTGTTCTCTTCTTGACTCCTTGACTTCATTTCTTCATAATCCTTCAATTGATGATTGACATGCACCAACAGGAACTGGCAGGGATGACATCCCAAGTTCAAGTCCTTAATGGCTCAATGTATCCAATGGAATCCTTAAGTTGAGGGCTGCCACCTTTACATAGTGGGTAATTTCCAAATTTCTTGTACTCTCTAAAAAAAGGGAAAAAAAGCTTGGTGTAAAAGTGAAGCCTCTTGGGCCGTGATCATCTTCATGAACAAGAATTCTCTTATGCTTGTGGGTCACTCAGGTTGGAAGGACCTGGGCCTTACCACCCTTTTGTTCTCCTTGCTGTCGGTGTCTCCTAAAGGCTCCAGTCCGGTTTACTCTCTATGGAGGAGTTGGAATAAGGTCAAATAGTTCATTAGAATCAGTGAAGAGTGGAAACGGGCAGCAAGTATCAGATAAAATGATTCGATTTGTTTCTCGAGCAAGGGCATCGGAGGTGTGGACTCCTAGAACCTCCAAAAAGCTAAAAATCTCTGGAACAAGGGTTTCTGGTATTGGAAACACCTCTAGAACTAAGAATATGGCCAATGGATTGGATTTGAGGATATCAATCCAGAAATTAGAGTGAGCTTCAAAGAATGGATGCTTTTGTAGAGTAGATGCACCACTTGGGAACACTCAAAATTAACCTGCATCCTCATCGGGCAAGACCCTCCCCACCATGAAGGTTCCAAATGACACAATGATAGTAGCCTCAAAAAACTTCCTAGAATCAAGGAGAAATTGAACTATCATATCACGCTTAATAAGAAGTGGTGTCTTACTTGGATGGGCTTGAGATGGGATATGAAGTTCATGTCTCTCTCGCACCCCCTCATCGAGATAAAAAAGTTGGTGCTTATGTGGCGAATCCTCCACCGACGAATATGGAAGAATATAAAGGCTATCAAAATTTGTGGGGCTCCTCCGTGGTGTAAGAGGTGCTATCATAGTGTTGAGGATTTGGGACACATTTTCTTCTCGTGCCCCAAATCAGTCTCGATCTAGAAAATCCTTAAGAAAGTCTGTCTACTACATGAATGGATCAATTGGAAGTACGCGCTTCTGTGAGAGGCCATTGGTTGCTCCTCATCATTGTGGAATGCTATAAGAGGTGAGATCCTCTCGAAGGTTTGGAAAGAGAGATATGCTTCCAATTTTGGAAACCCTCCTAAATAATGGTATATGGAGAAATCTCTTTTCCCTCTAGGCAAAAGAATATCTAATTGTAAGAAGTCCCCGTCATTTAGGCACCATAGAGTGTTTTTTCTCAAGAAGAAAAAGATTAAAGCCAAGTGGGACCCACATGAGGAGGACGAAGGCATCATCAATCTCCTCTGTAAAACCCTCTAGCTCTCTATGTTCTTCCCATGTTTTGTGGGATCAGGGGGGTCACATGGGTACTAGGCCCGTTCACCTGTACTTTTGTTTCCTTTTATTTGAATCAAAGCACACGAGAGTAGGCTAATACCAAACTTCTTTTTTATTAAAAAAAATATTATCAGAATGTTTTTTGCATCCTCTTATTCTAGTGGTTGAGTCTTTGGTATCTTGAGGTAGAGGTCCAGAGTTCAATCCTCGAGCTGGACATGTAATGGCTTTGGCTAGTCTCAAATAGTTGAAACCAATTGTAATATTGTCTAACCCCCGCTTTGTGAGATACAAGGGGTCCCACGAGTACTATGCCCATTCACGTGTACAATTTTTCTTTCAAAGTTAAAGCTTGGAGGGATATCTGCTTACCAACCTCCATTAAAATGAAAATATTATAAGAGTTTTTCTGCTATCAACGATTCCCAAGAAGTAGAAGCATCTAGCAGCATTATACTTTCTTAGAATACGACCTTAACATCATCAATTGGGCTATATGATAACTCACCGAGTTTTAGACACAATATCGACTCGGAATTAAGTATAAGAGCGCGTTAGGCTGTGCTCGTTCCATAGTAGCTCGTTCCATAGTAAAAGGTGAAACAGTATTGAAAATCTAGCTCAAAGCAAAAGATCAATAGTTAGCATAGCATGACATGTGGAGATCCAAAACACTGAAATGTTAATGAGACTTAGAGCGAATTCACATGAGTAAACGCTTCTCCTTTGTGTGTCTATCATTGTTGCAAAGGCCTGCTTGATGGCCTATTTCATTTGTTCTAGAATTAATGTGAACAAGGTGTCTTGTTCACTTTCTGAAGTGGCCATGATATACAAAACTCCTTTGAATGCCGTATTGTTCGTTTTAAGGGAACGAATAATGGAGTTTTTTTAGCACAAAAGTCGTACAATATAACACCTTACTTAAAATTTTCACTTCCATGTTCCATCGACAAACAACTCCAATGCTTGCAAGAATGAGGTCCATGTCAAAGTGATGAGATCCATGTCAACGTGGGACATTAAATCCAGAAAATAGACCAACAGATTCCGATAATTTTCCCAACTAGCTTGAATGAATTGTATCTCTTGAGGGCAGCTGAATTTGACTCGATTAAGAGGTCCAACGATTTTTTAGTCTCTTTCTTTAAATGACGGAGGATCTAGTTTTGGCACGTTTAAATTATTTGGTTCGCTCATGTATGAGGAGACTTCACTTTAACCCGCTCTTTTTTTAGCTCTAACTCTAACTAGGTAAGCCCAAAGAAGAAGTCCTTTTTCTTAACGTACCTCCATTCCTTACTTTGAAATTTGTACAAGTGTATCTATAATTAGATACCCACAATTTCCTATTTTGAATAGTATAGTATAAGGTTTTTCTATGTCTTGAACTGATCCGCAGAGTTTTTTACATAAGAAAGACGGTTGTGTCCAATGTATAGAGTCTTAGTTTTGAGTGATTTTCTTAACCGAGTTAATTCTCTACAAATGTGTGCCTATGAAGTTAAAATTGCGAGGATAAACTATGTTGCATGTATTTCTCTAGGTTTGAATTGGCTCTACTCACTGGGTATCCAAACATCATGAAGGCTCAAATAAATGGAAAATAAAGGAACGAAAGTTCATAAATATTTAATGTACATTCTCAATTGCTTCTCAACCATGATCTTGATTTTGACAAAACATCTCTCTTGTGCCACAATTCATCTATATCAGAGTGCACATTTTTCGTGGCATACATATTCTCATAAAGAGGTGCCCCCATATCAAATGTGAATAGTCCATGTTCAAGGTCAAATTCAGCGTGGATGAAGTCAAAGCACTCAAAGTTAGGGTGTCAAGGTGCACCGGTAGTGCACAATTAATTGTTCACAAAGGATATAATTATTCAGAGTTGGTTGCAGGTTGGAGAGAGCATTTCTATAATTCTCTAAGGTTCAAAGTGTTTTTAAAACTGTTTGAGAGGTTTAGGTGAACCCTCTCTTAGGTGCACAATTGAGGAATTAAAAGGCAAAAGTGAAGGTATGTGACGCAGGAGTGTACGCAGAAGTGAAAGTATGGCCCCCCAATAAAAAAATTTGTTTTAGTCTAAAGTCACTACAGGAAAAAATAGGGATTCATTGGCTACCCACTTTTGGAGACAATCTTGGGACATCAAAGTGAGCACCAAGATACTCTAGCCATTAAGAGCGTACGTGAACCGACACTCAAATCAAGGCAAGACATTATTCTTGGCTAGACTAAGCAAGGTGAGCATAGTCTAGACTAAGAGAGTGTATGAGACATACAGTGAGTGTGCGACAGAGAGAAGTGAAGTGCATGGTGTGCAAGAAGAGTGACTTAGAAGTGTGCATAGCGTGCTAAGTTATACAACCAAAGGCTCCAAGGTCCCATGGAAGCTGTGCACACATCGACAAAAGGTGTCCATCCCTCCCCCTATTTGAAGCTTGAGTGCAAAGTGTGCACAAGTGCAAGCTTGGAGAAGGTGGAAGACTGGTGGAGAGAAGGTCACCGACAACTAGAACCTTGGGTATTTTGTAATTTTGTTGACTCTGCACTCTTTGGGATTTTGCAAAGAGAGGATTTGGATTGTATTGTACATCACCATTGTACTTTTCTCCTTATTCTATCTTCTCCTACAAACAGTCAAATCCCTTCCTGCACAAGAATCCCCGAATAAAATTTGGCACACCCGGTGGGATTACAAGGAGATTTGAGCATAGGAGAAGCAAATTGCAAAGTGTAGAAGAATTCAAGGGTACCGACAGTACTGTACTAACTTAAGAGGTAATCTTTCTTCCATTGGAATTCTCTTAAACTAAGAGGAGTATGAATAGCTTTTGACCGCAACCCGGTCTCAAAGCTTGAGGGTCACTTGCAAAGGAACAAGAAGGAAGGTTATGTGAACATCAAATAGCCCATCATCATGGACATCATCACTAAAGAATATGGCAGCCCAGGTGGATTTGGAAACTTTACTTTCTAGATTGAATATCAAATCTTCATCCTTCAAAGGGCTAGCACAAGAAGACCGAGATGCGCACATTAGGAGATTCTTAGCCTTATGTAGAACAAGGGGTTTGATGGGAAGAGAAGACGCATTTTTTATTCTTTTCCCTACAACATTAGAAGGGCTAGCAGAAAAATAGTTTAGACAATTCACTAAAAACCATTTCACCCCATGGGATTTGATGAAGGAAGCATTTAGAACACAGTTCCATCAAGGGAATGTTGGGAAAGATGGATGGATGCTCCAAGAGATTGAGTAGGTACTGCCAAGTCCTGCTTTGTACCAGCCCTCTGATGCTTTAGAATTGATAAGTAGAACTTCTTAGCTTTCCAATGACACCATAAAATGGCCTATGTACTTTGAAAATGATGTATGTAAAGATTGAGACAAAATAGATAAGTTTGAATCTCAAGATCTCAAGAAAACCTTCTATTTATGTCTTGACACCCACTGGATCTTTTGCTCAGTATGACCAGCACAGTAGGGATTGAAAAAATTTCTTTTAGGGGTATCGAGTTAGCTTAGCAAGATAACTACTCCAAGTGGAATGATATAAAAAGACTAACTATGCTCATAGAAATCACTTTAGCAAATTAAACTTTACCCCCGTTTTTAGGATTGTTGTAGACTTTGACCAATGATCACCTCGACGGGCTTCTCTCTGAAATGGCTGAATAGAATCTCTTCACATTTTTATAGCATGTAGATAACTTTGAGCTCGTTCCAACAAACTTTAGATCTTTGAATTTGGTAGATAAATGACTGAGATATGCTCTTCACAAGTTGACAGACTTTCAAGTACTATATCAAAGAACTCAGAAATGAACAATGAAGGTGTATGTATTAATGAACACTTGTATACAAATCCATTGGCATGAAGATCATCGCCTAATGGTGTAGATAGGTGTGGGCTAGAGTGTAGGCCTCACACACACTCTCCTATGCTTCTCCATATGTGTATGGACTTCAATGTATCCATCATGCCAAATGTGTAGGCTCGTGAATTACACCAATAGTGTTGGGAAAGATGGATGGATGCTCCAAGAGACTGAGTAGGTACTGTTAAAACCTACTTTGTACCAGCCCTCTTTTGCTTTAGGCTTGATAATTAGACCTCCTTAGCTTTCCAATGACAACATAAAATGGCCTATGTACTTTGGAAATGATGTGTGTAATGATTGAACCAAAAAATGAAATATATCCAGAAGTGCTCCTCCTATCATCCTTGCATCCTGCCCAATCTGCATCTGAATAGATCTTGATATCAATATCTGAAGTGTAAGGAAAATAAAAACTATGATTCTGTGTACCCTTGAGATACTTCAAGATTCTCTTGGCAGCCTCCATGTGAGGTATCCTTGGCTTGTGCATAAATTGACTTAGCACACTAACTCCATATGCAATATCTATCCTTGTTAAGGTAGCATAGTTTAAACTACCCACCATACTTTGATAGCCTGTAATGTCATTGACTTCATCACCTTCATGGGCACTTAGTTTTAGGTTTACCTCCATTGGAGTGCTTGCTACTTTGGCATCCTACAAGTGAAACCTCTTCAACATATCCTGTATGTATTTTTTCTGAGTAATGTATAACCCTGAATTAGTGTAGACTAACTCAAGCCCAAGAAAATACTTGAATAGACCAAGATCATTGATCTTGAACTCCTTCATCATCTGGCTCTTGATTTGTCTGATTCCATTTACATCATTACCTATATAATTATGATTTCATCAACATAAACACAAAGGTATATTACCTCTGAATTACTTCTCTTGATGAATAGAGAAGTATTTGCCTTGCTCATAACAAAACCTTGATCTTGGAGGTATGTAGTTAACCTATAACTCCATGCCCTAGCTGCCTGCTTCAATCCATATAAAGCCTTTTTTAATTTGCAAACATATGTTACGTTCTTAGGGTCCTCATAGCCAGGACGTTGTGACATATATACCTCCTCTGAAACCCATCCATTCAAGAAAGCATTCTTGACATCCAATTGGTACATATTCCAATTTTTTGATGCAGCCACACTAACCAACACTCTGATAGTTGGCATCTTGGACACAGGTGAGAATGTCTCCTCATAGTCAATGCCTTGGGTTTGTGCAAAACCCTTGGCTACCAATCTGGCTTTGTGCCTATTAATTGTGCAATCAGAATTTCTTTTAAGTTTATAGATCCATCTGGATCCTATTACCTTCATGGAGTCCTTCTTGGGTACTAACTCTCATGTATCACTTTCTTTGAGTGCTTCAATCTCCTCATCCATAGCTGCTTTCCATTCTGATTTGGTTATGGCTTCCTCATATGATCTTGGTTCTTCATTTGACAAATCTTTGGCAAGATAAATAGAATGTTTAGTAACAAGAGATGTATCATACCCATATCTGATAGGTTTCTTGCTTTCTCTTTGTGATCTTCTGATTGATTGAGTTGAAGATTGAGCTATATCTTCAAGCTTCTTCATCTTCATTTGGCCCTTGGACTTCCATGCCTTGAACTCTTCAAGATTGAAAGTGTCTTCATCATCTGAACTTGTGTCCATTCTGAGTTGGTTCCTCCTTAGCAAAACTTGGAAACTCCTCTTCCAAATCATAGGGTAATTTAACCTTCCTGCATTCATTCTCATACCAAGAATCATTTTCATAAAAAACAACATCTCTGCTTACCATGAATCCCTTATTGGAAGGGTTATAAAACCTGTTACCTTTTCTATTTAGATCATACCCAATAAAGATGCACTTTTCAGCCTTTGGGTCTAGTTTACCTCTTATCTGAGAAGGACTGTGTACATATGCTACACATCCAAATATCCTGCAATGGTATAGTGAGGGTCTCTTACCATGCCATGCTTCATAGGGTGTCATCCCATCAAGGGATTTAGATGGTAACCTGTTTATGAGATAAGTGGCAGTAGAAACACTCTCTTCCCATAGATAATTAGGTAACTTTTTCTCATTCAAAATAGACTTGGCTGTCTCAACAATCAACCTATTTCTTCTCTCAGCTACCCCATTCTCTTTAGGAGAATACCTTGTGGTGATTTCTCTTTTGATGCCCCTGTCCTCTAAGAAGTTTTCAAATTCATTGGAGAAGTACTCACCTCCTCCATCTGATCTTAGTCTCTTCAAATTCTTTCGTGTCTTATTCTCAACAAGTGCAAGGTATTTCTTAAAGCAATAAAACACCTCATCTTTATGCTTCATGAAGTACAATACAGTCCATCTGCTATAATCATCAATGAAAGACACATAGTACCTTGATCCTAAGACTGAGGGGTCTTTGCTTGGTCTCCATACATCTGTATGGACAAGCTCTAGGTAATCTTCATGCATGTAACCTTTCCTTGAGAAGGGTAACCTGTGAGACTTCCCAAATTGACAAGCACCACACTTATAAATGATATGTTGCCTGGATACATTAGGTATTCCAAGCACACATTGGTTCCTGCATATTTGCTTCAAGGTTCTTTCTCCTATATGCACTAATCTTTTGTGTCAAATCTCAAGTTCTGAAAGTGTTTGATCTTTATAAGTGTATAGAGCAATATTCTTTGTGTATTCCAACTCAAAAGTGAAAAGTCTACCTGATTTTTCTCCTTTAGCAATCCTCTTGAACCCATGTCTTGGATCCTCCACAAATGCTCCATATTGGCTGAATCTAACCTCCAAACCTTTCTCCACAATCTGTCCAACACTCATCAAATTTTTGGTAATGGTTGGTACATAGAGTACCCTGCTCAACAAATTCTGATTGCCATCACAAGTTTTAACATTTCCAACTTTAACTACTGAGTGCTTGGTGTCATCACCTGTTTGGACTTGATGCTTACCTTTTGGTTCCTCAAGATCAGAGAGTAGTGCTACATTGCCAGCCACATGATTTGAGCATCATGAGTCAATGTAGAATAGGTGATCATCATTTGTACCTGATTTTGAAGTCATGTTCATGATCAGAAGAGATTCATCCTGCTCCTCTATGTAGTTGTTGTAGTCCTTCCTGGATTTGAATCCTCCTTGGTAGTTTCCATTGTAATTATTGTTGTAATTGTTGTTGTTGTAGCCTTGGTGATTATTAAATCTACCTCTTGACTGTGAGTATTCACCTCTTTGGTATTCCTCTCTAATTCTTGTAATTCCTAAAACACTCATCTATAGTATGATTTGATAAACCACAAATGTTACATGGTGAGGAGTTATAGGATCTCCCCCTACCTTGCTTACCTCCTCTGCCCCTTCCTCTTGATGATCTACCTCTCCCTGCATAGTTGGCTTGGGAGGTAGAGCCTTCATCTTCAACCTTCTTGTTCTTGCCTTTATCTTTAGACTTCTTATCAGTGTATAGGGTAGAAGAGGTATTACCTTTGGATGTATCTCCATTCTTGTTGAGCTTTGCTTCATGAGTAAACAATTGTCCCATGAGAGTTGTAAGATCTGGAATTTGCATGTCCATGTAGAGGTCCATGGCAGTGGTGAAGCTTTCCCATTTGTCATCAGCCTTGATCCCATTCATCACTTGCCTTACAATATGCTCTTCTTCAATCTCTTCTCCTATGCTTGCTAACTGATCTGCCACATCTTTAATCATGGTCAAAAATTCTGAAACAACTTGCTTAGGTTGCTTCCTTAATGTTGTGAATTCAGTCCAGAACTGATTTTTCCTAGCCCTTGTGTTGGAGGAAAAATATGATGAAAAGGATTCCCAAGTCTCTTGGGATGTCTTACAATTTCTAATATGTGGAAAAAGTAAATGAGAGATGGAGTTGAGTAAATAAGACCTTGCCAATGCATCCTTAGCACACCATGTGTTGAGCTTTTCATGTTCTTCCTTGGTTGGTAATCCTCTTGTTTTGAATGAGGGCAATTCCTCATCTGCTGAGATGTATCCATAGAGACTCCTTCCTTGTAAGTAGGTCTTCATCCTTAGAGACCATGCTTGATAGTTGGTCCTGTCCAATTTATCAATAAATGAAGGAAAACCATCTCCCATTTTACCTTAGTTTGCTCTGATACCAATTTACCTTAGAGACTGAGTAGGTACTGCTAAAACGTGCTTTGTACCAGCCCTCTTTTGCTTAAGGCTTGATAAGTAGACCTCCTTAGCTTTCCAATGATACCATAAAATGGACTATGTACTTTGGAAATGATGTGTGTAATGACTGAACCAAAACAGATAACTTTGAAACTCACAAACTCAAGAAAACCTTCTATTTATGTCTTGACATTTGCTGGGTATTTTGCTCAGTATGACCAGCACAGTAGGAATTGGAAAACTTCCTTTTAGAGGTATCTAATTATCTTAGTAAGCTAACTATACCAAGTGGAATGATGTAAAAAAAATAAACTATGCTAAGATAAATCAATTCAGCAAGTTAAGCTATACCCCCGATTTTTTAGGAGTGTAGCAGATATTGACCAATGATCACCTCGACACGTATTTCTCTGAAATGGCTGAATAAAATCTCTTCAAACTTTGAAAATATGTAGAAAATTTCGAGCTGAATCCAACAAGCTTTGATTCACTGAATTTCATGGAGAAATGACTGAGATATGTACTTCACAAGTTGACAGACTTTTGAGTAGTATGACAGAGAACTCAGAGATGAACAATGTGAATGTATGTATTAATGAAAATTTGTATACAAATCCATTGGCATGAAAATAATTGCCTAATGGTGTACATAGGTGTGGGATATAGTGTAGGCCTCACACACACACACACTCAAAATCAGTAATGAGAAGCTCGAGAGTGATGAGTTCTACCCGTGACTTTTCCATGTCCATTTTTATAGAGAATGAGTAAGGATTTGAATTCAAACTCAAACTTTTGGCTCCCTATGATCAAGCTCCTATATCCTAGGAGATATTCCTTCAATCAAAGATCTACCTTTTTCCACGAATCCTTTTGGTAGGTGCTTACAAAAGATTCCAAGTCAATTTGACTTTTACAATGAGATAAAGTGGTAATCAACCACTAGTACTAGTTCCTATGCTTCTTCAGATATGTAGGGTCTTCAAGATGTCTTTCAAGCCAAGTGTTTAGGCTTGTGATTTACACCAACAAATAGCTCCCCCTCAAGCCAAATATTTTGGCTTGGTCTTCATCTTCAATCTTCATGTATATCGTGCAATCCAATCATTGCTTTGAACCTGCAAAGTTTGGTTCCATCCAAAGCTTTAGTCAACAAAAGTCTTGCTAAGGTGGAACCTACGCAGAATGAAGACTCAAGTTCAGATGATGAAAACACTATCAACCTTGAAGAGTTCAAGGCATGGAAGTCCAAGGTCAAAATGAAGATGAAGAAGCTTGAAGACATACTTGAATCTTGAACTCAATCAATTAGAAGATCACAAAGAGAAAGCAAAAAACCTATCATATATGGGTATGATACATCTCTTGTTACTAAACACTCTGTTTATCTAGCCAAAGATTTGTCAATTGAAGAACCAGGATCATCTGAAGAAGCCATAACCAAGACAGAATGGAAAGAACCTATGGATGAGGAGATTGAAGCACTTAAGGAAAGTGACACATGGGAACTAGTACCAAAGAAGGACTCCATGAAGGTAATAGGATCCAGATGGCTCTATAAACTTAAAAGAAATTCTGATGGGTCAAATAATAGCTACAAAGCCAGATTGGTAGACAAGGGTTTTGCACAAACCCAAGGCATTGATTATGAAGAGACATTCTCACCTGTGGCCAAGATGCCAAGTATCAGAGTGTTGGTAACTATAGCTGCATCAAAAAATTGGAATATGTAGCAATTAGATGTCAAGAATGCTTTCTTGAATGGATGGATTTCAAAGGAGGTATATATGTCACAACCTCCTAGCTATGAGGACCCAAACAAGGTATCACATGTCTGCAAATTGAATAAAGCTTTATATGGATTGAAGCAGGCACCTAGGCCATGGAATCACAGATTAACCACTTATCTTGAAGACCAAGGGTTTGTCATGAGCAAGGTAGATACTTCTCTATTCATCAAGAGAAGTAATTGAGAGGTAATATACCTATGTGTTTATGTTGATGATATCATACTTATAGGTAATGATGTCAATGGAATCAGACAAATCAAGAGCCAGATGATGAAGGAGTTCAAGATCAATGATCTTGGTCTATTGAAGTATTTTCTTGGGCTTGAGTTAGTTTATACTAACTGTGGAATATACATTACTCAGAAAAAATACATACAGGATATGTTGAAGAAATATCATTTGTAGGATGCAAAAGTTGCAAGCACTCCAATGGAGGTAAATCTCAAACTAAGTGCCCATGAAGGTGATGAAATTAATGACATTACAGGTTATCAAAGTATGGTGGGTAGCTTGAATTATGCTACCTTAACAAGGATAGACATTGCATATGGAGTTAGTGTGCTAAGTCAGTTTATGCACAAGCCAAGGATACCTCACTTAGAGGCTGCCAAGAGAATCTTGAAGTATCTCAAGGGTACACAAAATCATGGTTTGTATTTTCCTTACACTTCAGACATTGATATCAAGATCTATTCAGATGCAGATTGGGCAGGATGCAAGGATGATATTAGGAGCACTTTTGGATACATTTCATTTGCAGGTGTTAAGCCAATATCATGGTCTTCAAAGAAGCAACCTACTGTTGCTTTGTCTTCTACACAAGTAGAGTATAGAGGACTGGCTAATGCCACATGAGAAGCCATATGGATCAAGCTTTTGTATACAGAATTGGCTTTATATACTAGGTCACCAATAATCTTTGAAGATAATACAAGCTCACTTCACCTTGCAGCTAATCCTATCTATCATGCTAGGACCAAACATATAGAGATCCATTACCATTATGTGAGAGAGAAGTTGTACAAGGACATTCAACTAACCTATGTATCAACCAACATGTAGTGTGCAGATTTTTTCTAGCCCTTGTGTTGGAAGAAAAATATGATGACAAGGTTTCCCAAGTCTCTTGGGATGTCTTACAATTTCTAATATGTGGCAAAAGTAAATCATAGATGGAGTTGAGTAAATAAGACCTTGCTAATGCATCCTTAGCACACCATGTGTTGAGCTTTTTATGTTCTTCCTTTGTTGGTAATCCTCTTGTTTTGAATGGGCAATTCCTCATCTCCTGAGATGTATCCATAAAGACTCCTTCCTTGTAGGTAGGTCTTCATCCTTAGAGACCATGCGTGATAGTTGTTCCTGTCCAATTTATCAATAAATGAAGGGAAACCATCTCAAGTGCAACACTGATGAAGCTACTTCAAATCATATATCAATGGCCACTTTATTATGGATAATGGTATGGATATCAACTGTTATGTCAATTTTTATGATAGTAAGTGTAGGGCTTTACAAGGATGTGGAAGGAGTACTTGCAAGTCTTTGGAAACAGAGGGTTTCATTGGATAAAGAAGCTTGAATAGAAAAAAATGACATTTTGCAGATTACATCACACAGTAGTTGAAACAAAGATACAAAAGATGCAATATGGAGGAGATAGTATTCTAATGAAGGATTTAGGGTGTCCCTATCAGATGATCAGTATGCCCAAAAAGAAGATGCAACAAATGAAGTGTAGTACAATTGGAGATTATGGAGGGCAAAGGGTTTCTCTTTGTCATCATATCATGACTTAAGGCCTATCATCAACACAATTGAAGGTTTATGGATCACCTAGAACTTGCAAAATCTGTCCAGGTTGTACATAGCCTTCTCATATCATTTTTGCTCACATTTTAGTAGTTTTTTTTCCATTTTCATGCTTTTTCCTTGATTTTTTATGCACCTTAGAAGCCATTTCCCAACCTTTTCATAAGGAAAAAGTTTAGGAACTTTTTGGAAATTTTTGGGAATTTTTAAGTTTTCCAGTAGGTCTATGCGGAGCAACATTCTCATGAATGAAGCTTGGTTTTCTACTGTGAGCACATTGTTGTGGGGATCTCTCAGAGGATAGTACATCTTGGTGGATTTTCATCCCACCACTTCATTATAGATGCACACAAGAATGAAATGGTGTTGCAAAACACAAAAACCATGTAATCAAAGAACTTTCATGAGCTATGATAAATGAGAAGAACATGCCACATAACCCTTCGGCACAAGCATATCACATGGGTGTACACGACTCAAATATTGAAGATGAATTAGTCATGGCTAGAATGTTGAAACGTAAGGAGGAGAAATATGTTGATCCACATGCAAGAAGGGAAACAAGATCACAAAAACATAAAGGAACTCCTTTTAGAAGATCTAAGACAGTGAGACATACCATGGATTAATATATTTCTCCTTCTTACGTTTCAACATTCTATGCATGAATAATTCATCTTCAATATTTGAATCAAATGCATACTTTGTCATCTTTTCTTTCCCTTTCCTCCTCTTGATGGATTGAATGTCTATAAAAAGTAAACATCATTATGCATACATTCGGGAGATAATAATGCATGATGATCAAAGGAATTTTCATGAAGTTCCATGTAGAAAATTGTCATAAACGAATGGATGATGAGATAAACATACTCAAGAAGAATGGTTTTTTGAATTGATGAGATTCCCACAAAACAAGAGACCTGTTTGATGTAAATGGATTTACAAAGTGAATTTAAAATGTGACAATTCAGTGGAGAGACATAATGTATGTCTTGTTGAAAAAGGATTTGCATAACTATATGGATTGGATTATGATGAAATGGCCAAACCGCTTATAAAGATGATGTATGAGGAGTGTGATGGGATGCATTGCTATGAGAAAAATTTGGAATCATATGAAATGGATGTTAAGAATCCATTCTTGAATGGCTAACTGTTGGAGCAAGTCTATGACAAGCCTAAGTATTGGCTTGAGTCCCACAAAGTCATAAAAGAAGCTTCAAAATGAAGACTATGTAAAGTTCACTTGTGAACTACCTCTTGTAATTTTTTGGAGAGTTTACTTAATGTAAAAGTAAGAGAATCTTAAGTGGTTGAGTCCACATGATAAAAAAGGGAAAGAGGAGCCATGAATTCGTGATGTGTGGTAGGTAGAGAATCAAATCAATCATTGATTGATTGGAGAGTGATTGAGGGAAGTTAGCCTCCCAAACTCAACTATAAATAGATGGCAGTTTTAGTCGTGGTTAGAGAGACCTATGTGAAGACCTCCAAGAGCTGATCTTTATGTCATATCAAGGTGTGATTACAAGGCACACATATGTATCAGTAAGTCATTGTATTGTACAAGCAATATACTTTCATTTTCATGATTATTTGAGTTCATCTTTCCATGTTCTTGTGAAGTGTACTACTCACTGCCATATCTATCAGTTTTCTCAGTCAGCTTGCAGAGATGTTTTCTCTGAGCTCGGTGCATGATTTTCAGTGATTTAACTTGGTAAAGTTAGCTCTATAAGTCTACTATATGCTCACAAATTTTCATGTCATTTGGATGTTGCAATCTTCAGTTATGTTCATTTGAAATTAACAGGGTCTGTTCATCTTCACTTCTCTGTCAGGTACCCGACTTTTTCACTCACCTTGTCAGAGCCATTTCTCAATGGTTACTTATCCAAATTCCGTGATTTAAAGCTTGGTAGATTCAGCTTACTGTCTAGTATAACCATACAAATTTCCATAATCATTGAATTCCGAAATTTTGAGCTATGATGATGTTTCTGCTCACTGGTCTCAAACTGTAGCAGCCTGTGAAAATCGGGATGATGTCATCAGTTGTTAAAACTCATTCTCAGTGTCTGGTTCATTATTTTTAATGAGATTACTCTTGCAAGTTAGCTCTTTAAGTTACCTAGACTTCCCCAAGAGGAATTAAGCTAATTGCTGCTGTGCTCAGAGAATTATGTAAAACTCTAGACAGGTGTATGAACCAAGAATAGCAAGTTTTCACCTCTAAGCTAACTCCAACTTATCTGTTTTGATCTATCTTTTTGAGAGTGATCTTCCAAGGTACATAGGGTGTCTAATACATCCATTGGCAATCTAAAAGGGCCCACCATATACTCCTAGAGTTCATTTGGATGGTGTAGATCAAGGATTTTGCAACACCTCTTCATCTTCAAGCACATACCTATCCATCTCTTCACAATGGTATCAGAGCAAGGTTGGACAACATGGCAGATGGATTTCCTTCATCAATTGACAAATTGGATAGAGGTAACTACTCAGCTTGGTCATTAAGAATGGAAGCTTATCTCCAAGGTAGAAGTTTATATGGTTATGTGGCTGGAGATGAAGTTATGCCAAGTTTCAGGAACAAGTCAACCAACACAAGAAGAGCAAGAAAGATTGAGCACATGGTGCTCCAAGGATGCACTTGCAAGGTCTTATCTCCTCAACTCTATCTCAGATTTTTTGTTGCCTCACATTAGAGGTTGTAAGACATCTCAGGAAGTGTGGGATGCACTTGAAGCTTTCTTTTCTTCAAGTACTAAAGCTAAGAAGCATCAACTATGGCTGGATTTCACAACTCTCAAGAAGGCTCCAAAACAAAATGTGACTGATTTTGTCACAAAGCTCAAGGACATAGCGGATTAGTTGTGAAGCATTGGAGAGGTAATAGATGAAGAGCAAATTGTAAGGCAGGTCATCAATGGCTTGAAGGCAGATGACAAGTGGGAAGCATTCACCACAGCTATGGATTTGTACATGGACATGCATGTACCTGATTTCAATACACTCATTGGACAACTACTTACTCAAGAGGCAAAGCTTACCAAAAATGGAGAAAGCTCTAAAGGTAATCAATCTTCAGCTTTATACACTGATAAAAGCAAGTCCAAAGATAACAAAGGAAAGGCAAAGAAAGTGGATGATGAAGCAAGTACATATCAAGCTAACTATGCAGGTAGAGGAAGACATGGAAGAGGTAGAGGAAGAGGAGGTAGACAAGGCAGGGGGAGATCCCAAGACTCCAACTCATGTTCTATTTGTGGATTAACTAATCATACAACTGAAAATTGCTTTAGGAATTCCAGGAATCAAAGAGGCAGAGGATACAATAGAGGAAGTTATGGCTACTCAAGAGGAAGGTTCAACAACTACCATGGCAACTACAACAACTACAATCATTCAAACTATCAAGGAGGCTACAAAGGAAGAAGATACTACAATAACTACACAGAAGACTCAAACAAAGAGGATTCATTATTGATCATGAACATGGCTATGCCACAAGGTAAATCTGATGAGCATGTTTTCTACATAGATTCAGGTTGTTCAAATCATGTGGCAGGAAATGTGGCACTCCTATCAGATTTAAAAGATCCAAGGAATAAGCATGAGGTACAAACAGGAGATGATACAAAACATCCTGTGGAGAAAATAGGCAATGTCAAAGCACCTGATGGAAACATCAACCTACTCAGTAAGGTACTCTATGTCCCTACCATTACAAAGAATTTGATAAGTGTTGGGCAGATAGTAGAGAAAGGGTTGCAAGTCAGGTTCACAAAAGCAGGAGCATTTGTTGAAGATCCAAGTCAAGGATTCAGAAGAATTGCAAAAGGTGAAAAGACAGGTAGATTGTTCACATTTGAATTACAGGACACTAGAAACAATGCTCTCTTTAATTATGGTAGTCAGACACTCACAGAATTGGAAGTATGGCACAAAAGGTTAGAACATATTGGTGAAAGGTCATTAAAGCAAATCTGTAGGGACCAAAGTGTACTTGGACTTCCTAATTTGTCAAAACAACATATGATTTATAAGTGTAGTGCATGTCAATTTGGAAAGTCTCACAGGTTACCATTCATGAAGAAAGGTTATATGCATGGAGATCTCTTGGATTTGGTTCATATAGATGTATGGGGACCTAGCAAGGAAGCTTCAATATCTGGATCAAGGTATTATGTTTCCTTTATTGATGATTGCAGCAGATGGACTATCCTATTCTTTATGAAACACAAAGATGAAGTTTTTTCATGTTTGAAAAGATATTTGTCTCTTGTGGAGAATCAAACAGGTAAATCACTAAAAAGGCTAAGGTCAGATGGAGGGGGAGAATACTTCTCCCATGAGTTTGATTCTTTTCTACAAGAAAGAGGAATCAAAAGAGAGGTAACTACAAGGTACACTCCTGAGCAAAATGGAGTGGCAGAAAGGAGGAATAGGATAATTGTTGAAGCTGCAAGGTCTATGTTAAATGAAAAGCATTTACCTAATTACTTATGGGCTGAGGCTGTATCTATAGCCACTTACTTGATTAACAGGTTTCCTTCAAAATCCCTTGATGGGATGACTCCATATGAGGCTTGGAATGGAAGAAGACCAAGCTTAGATCATTGTAAAATTTTTGGATGTATTGCTTTTGCTCATGTTCCTTCACAGGTTAGAGGCAAGATGGATCCAAAAGTAGAAAGGTGTGTATTTATTGGATATGAAAACAATCAAAAGGGCTACAGGTTATACAACCCTACCAACAAAGGATTCTTGGTAAGCAGAGATGTAGTTTTTGATGAGAACAATTCATGGTATGAAGATTCATGCAGGAAGATCAATTTACCATATGATCTTGAAGAAGATTTTCCAAAGCTTGGTAGAGAACAATCAAAGATTGAAGAACAAGACACCTCGGAGGAGGATGAAGAATCTCATATGGAAAAGATCAAAGCATGGAAGTCTAAAGGTAAAGCAAAATTGCAGGAACTTGGACATGAGGCAGAATCATCACATCATGGCCTAAGAAGATCTATGAAAAAAAAAAACCAGAAAGGTATGGGTTTGACACCTCATTAGTAACTAAACATTCTATCTACATAGCACAGTACATAAACCAAGAGGAGCCATCATCATTTGAAGAGGCCAAAGCAAAAAAAGAATGGAAGCATGCAATGAAGGAAGAGATTGAAGCACTTGAGGAAAACAACACTTGGGATTTGGTGCCCAAGACTTCATCCATGAAGGTAATAGGCTCAAGATGGGTCTATAAACTCAAGAAGAATTCTGATGGTTCCATTAACAGGTATAAGGCAAGGCTTGTAGCAAAAGGCTTTGCACAAACTCAGGGAATTGATTATGAGGAGACCTTCTCTCCTGTGGAAAAGATGCCTACTATTAGGGTTTTGCTTAGTATTGCCTCTTCCAAGAATTGGAAGATACTTCAACTAGATGTAAAGAATGCATTCTTGAATGGTTGGATAACAGAAGAGGTATATATGGCACAACCACCTGGTTTTGAGAATCAAGTTTATCCTGATTATGTGTGTAAACTTAACAAAGCATTGTATGGTCTCAAGCAAGCTCCAAGAGCTTGGAATTTCAGGCTTGTTTCATTCTTGCAGGACAAAGGCTTTCAACCAAGCAAGGCAGATCCTTCACTCTTTATTAAAAAGAGTAATTCCGAGGTCATCTACCTATGTGTATATGTAGATGATATTATATTGACAGGAAATGATGCAGATGGTATGAAGAAGATCAAAGATCAGATGAGAGAAGAGTTCAAGATAAGTGATTTGGGTTCACTTACCTACTTCCTAGGTTTGGAAGTTGTCTACAAAGATCATGGTTTGTTTCTCACTCAAAGAAAGTACATTAAGGACATGTTGGCAAAATTCAAGATGCAAGATTTTAAGATTGCAGGTACTCCAATGGAGGTCAATCACAAATTGAGCTCACATGAAGGTGAACTCATAGAGGACATCACATCATATCAAAGTCTAGTGGGTAGTCTCAACTATGCCACATTGACAAGAGTAGATATATGTTACAGTGTGAGTGTGCTAAGTCAATTTATGCACACACCAAGGAAACCACATATGGATGCTGCCAAAAGGATTCTCAAGTATCTCAAAGGAACCATAAATGAAGGACTTTATTATCCTTATGTATCTGATTTAGGTTTGAAGCTATTTTCTGATGCAGATTGGGCTGGCTCCAAGGAAGATAGAAGGAGCACTTCAGGTTATCTTACCTTTGCAGGTTCAAAGCTTATTTCATGGTCATCCAAGAAGCAACCCACAGTTGCTCTCTCTTCTACTGAAGCTGAATATAGAGGTCTTGCCATAGCTACTCAGGAAGCTATGTGGATGAAGACCTTACTCAAAGATCTTGGATTGGAGTTTGGAACTCCAACTATTTTTGGTGACAATATGAGTTCTATTCATTTGGCTGCTAATCCTATTTTTCATGCAAGGACTAAACATATTGAAGTTCATTATCACTATGTACGAGAAAAGGTTCTAAGAAAAGAGATTCAAATATCATATGTGTCCACTCATCAACAATGTGCAGATATTCTAACCAAAGCATTGGATGGTACAAAGCTTTGCAAATTCAAGGCTATGATTGGTTTGCAGGTAATCTTGGAAGATTGAAGACCTCAAGCATACTTGGCTTGAGGGGGAGCTGTTGGAGCAAGTCTATGACAAGCCTAAGTATTGGCTTGAGTCCCACAAAGTCATAAAAGAAGCTTCAAAATGAAGAATATGTAAAGTTCACTTGTGAACTACCTCTTGTAATTTTTTGGAGATTTTACTTAATGTAAAAGGAAGGTGTGAACTATTCCTCCCCAACTATTCGTTTGGAATCAAAAGAGCAAAACGATTTTACTAGTGATTTATGTGAATGATATTATGATTACTAGCAGTGACAAAAAGAGGACTATTGTTTTGAGAAAGCAATTGAAATCGGAATTATGTCTGGTTTCAGAAGAGCTATGATACTTCTTTTCAATCCAAGTCATTTCAATTAAATAGGGAATTCGGATGATACAACACAATCACATGATGGAAACGCCTGAGAGCTTTTGTATGAGTGCTTGCAAACTTTTCTATATGCCACATGGTGCCAATGCTTAACTTATGGATGATGGGAAATACTTGCATGATGCATGTGTGTCTTTATATGCATGTATGTATGTGTATATGTATGTATGAATGTATGTATGTATGTATGTGTGTATGTATGTAAATTTTTATGTTTGTATGTATGTATGCATGTATGCATGTATGTATGTATGTGTATATGTAACTATGTGTGTGTATGTTTGTACACATGTATGTATGTATGAATGTATGTATGTATGTATGTATATATGTATGAATGTATGTAACTATGTATGTAGGTTTGTATCTATGTATGTATGTATGTATCTATGTATGTATGTATGTATCTATGAATGTAGGTATGTATGTGTGTATGTATATGTATGTATGTATGTATGAATGTATGTATGTATGTATGAATATATATATATATATATATATATATATATATATATATATATATATATATATATATATATATATATATATATATATATATATATATATATATATATATATATATATATATATATATATATATATATATATGTGTATGTATGTATGTATATGTGTGTGTGTGTCTGTATGTGTAAGTATGTATGTATGTATGTATGTATGTATGTATGTATGTATGTATTGTTGGAGCAAGTCTATGACAAGCCTAAGTATTGGCTTGAGTCCCACAAAGTCATAAAAGAAGCTTTAAAATGAAGACTATGTAAAGTTCACTTGTGAACTACCTCTTGTAACTTTTGAAGAGTTTACTTATTGTAAAAGTGAAAGAATCTTAAGTGGTTGAGTCCACTTGATCAAAAAGGGAAAGAGGAGCCACGAATTTGTGATTTGTGGTAGATAGAGAATAAAATCAACCACAAATTGATTGGAGAGTGATTGAGAGAAGTTAGCCTCCCAAACTCAACTATAAATAGATGGTAGTTTTAGTGGTGGTTAGAGAGACCTATGTGAAGACTTCCAAGAGCTGAGCTTTATGCCATATCAAGTTGTGATTACATGAAACCCATATGTATCAGTAAGTCATTGTTTTGTACAAGCAATATACTTTCATTTTCATGGTTATTTGAGTTCATATGTCCATGTTCTTGTGAAGTGTACTACTCACTGCCATTACTCTCAGTTTTCTCAGTCAGATTGCAGAGATGGTTTCCCTCAGCTTGGTGCATCATTTTCAGTGATTTAACTTGATAAAATTAGCTCTATAAGTCTAATATATGCTCACAAATTTGCATGTCATTTGGATGTTGCAATCTTCAGTTATGTTCAGTTGAAGTCAACAATGTCTTTTCATCTTCACTTCTCTATCAGGTACCCGACTTTTTCACTCACCTTGTGAGAGCCATTTCGCCGTGGTTACTTATCTAAATTCAATGATTTAAAGCTTGTTAATTTCAACTTACTGTTTAGTACAACCATAGAAATTTTCATAATCATTGGATTCCTACATTTGGAGTCATGTTCATTTGTCTGCGCATTGGTCTCAAACTATAGCAGCCCGTGAAAATCGGGATGATGTCATCACTTGTTAAAACTCATTCTCAGTGTGTGGTTTATTATTTTTGATGCGATTACTCTTGAAATTTAGATCTTTAAGTTAACTAGACTTCCCCAAGAGGAATTAAGTTAATTGTTGCTGTGCTTAGAGAATTATGCAAAACACTGGACATGTGTATGAACCAAAATAGCAAGTTTTTAACCTCTGAGCTAACTCCAACTTATCTGTTTTGATCTATCTTTTTGAGAGTGATCTTCTAAGGTACATAGGGTTTCTAATACATCCGTTGGAAAGCTAAAAGGGCCCACCACATACTCCTAGAGTTCATTTGGCTGGTATAGATCAAGGATTTTGCAACACCTCTTCATCTTCAAGCACATACCTATCCATCTCTTCAAAGTGGTATCAGAGCAAGGTTGGACAACATGGCAGATGGATTTCCTTCATCAATTGAAAAATTGGACATAGGTAACTACTCAGCTTGGTCATTAAGAATGGAAGCTTATCTCCAAGGTAGAAGTTTATATGGTTATGTGGCTGGAGATGAAGTTATGCCATGTTTCAGGAACAAAAGTCAACCGACACAAGAAGAGCAAGAGAGATTGAGCACATGGTGCACAAAGGATGCACTTGCAAGGTCTTATCTCCTCAACTCTATCTCAGATTTTTTGTTGCCTCACATTAGAAGTTGTAAGACATCTCAGGAAGTGCGGGATGCACTTGAAGCTTTCTTTTCTTCAAGTACTAAAGCTAGGAAGCATCAACTATGGTTAGATTTCACAACTCTCAAGAAGGCTCCCAAACAAAATGTGATTGATTTTGTCACAAAGCTCAAGGACATAGCAGATCAGTTGGGAAGCATTGGAGAGGTAATAGATGAAGAGCAAATTGTAAGGCAGGTCATCAATGGCTTGAAGGCAGATGACAAGTGGGAAGCATTCACCACAGCTATGGATTTGTACATGGACATGCATGTACCTGATTTCAATACACTCATTGGACAACTACTTACTCAAGAGGCAAAGCTTATCAAAAATGGAGAAAGCTCTAAAGGTAATCAATCTTCAGCTTTATACACTGATAAAAGCAAGTCCAAAGATAACAAAGGAAAGGCAAAGAAAGTGGATGATGAAGAAGGTACATATCAAGCTAACTATGCAGGTAGAGGAAGACATGGTAGAGGTAGAGGAAGAGGAGGTAGACAAGGCAGGGGGAGATCCCAAGACTCTAGCTCATGTTCTATTTGTGGATTAACTAATCATACAACTGAAAATTGCTTTAGGAATTCCAGGAATCAAAGAGGAAGAGGATACAATAGAGGAAGTTATGGCTACTCAAGAGGAAGGTTCAACAATCATCATGGTAGCTACAACCACTAAAATCATTCAAACTATCAAGGAGGCTAAAAAGGAAGGAGAGACTACAATAACTACACAGAAGACTCAAACAAAGAGGATTTATCATGAACATGGGTATGCCACAAGTTAAATCTGATGAGCATGTTTTCTACATAGATTTAGGTTGTTCAAATCATGTGGCAGGAAATGTGGCACTCCTATCAGATTTAGAAGATCCAAGGAATAAGCATGAGGTACAAACAGGAGATGATACAAAACATCTTGTGGAGAAAATAGGCAATGTCAAAGCACCTGATGGAAACATCAACCTACTCAATAAGGTACTCTATGTCCCTACCATTACAAAGAATTTGATAAGTGTTGGGTAGATAGTAGAGAAAGGGTTGCAAGTCAGGTTCACAAAAGCAGGAGCATTTGTTGAAGATCCAAGTCAAGGATTCAGAAAAATTGCAGAAGGTGAAAAGACAGGTAGATTGTTCACATTTGAATTACAGGACACTAGAAACATTGCTCTCGTTAATTATGGTAGTCAGACACTCACAAAATTGGAAGTATGGCACAAAAGGTTAGCACATATTGGTGAAAGGTCATTAAAGCAAATTTGTAGGGACCAAAGTGTACTTGGACTCCCTAACTTGTCAAAACAACATATGATTTATAAGTGAAGTGCATGTCAATTTGGAAAGTCTCACAAGTTACCATTCATGAAGAAAGGTTATATGCATGAAGATCTCTTGGAGTTGGTTCATACATATGTATGGGGACCTAGCAAGGAAGCTTCAATATCTGGATCAAGGTATTATGTCTCCTTTATTGATGATTGCAGCAGATGGACTATCCTATTCTTTATGAAACACAAAGATGAAGTTTTTTCATGTTTCAAAAGATATTTGGCTCTAGTGGAGAATCAAACAGGTAAATCACTAAAAAGGCTAAGGTCAGATGGAGGGGGAGAATACTTCTCCCATGAGTTTGATTCTTTTCTTCAAGAAAGAGGAATCAAAAGAGAGGTGACTACAAGGTACACTCCTGAGCAAAATGGAGTGGCAAAAACGAGGAATAGGACAATTGTTGAAGCTGCAAGGTCTATGTTAAATGAAAAGCATTTACCTAATTACTTATGGGTTGAGGCTGTATGTACAGCCACTTACTTGATTAACAGGTTGCCTTCAAAATCCCTTGATGGGATGACTCCATATGAGGCTTGGAATGGAAGAAGACCAAGCTTAGATCATTCTAAAATTTTTGGATGTATTGCTTTTGCTCATGTTCCTTCACAGGTTAGAGGCAAGATGGATCCAAAGGCAGAAAGGTGTGTATTTATTGGATATGACAACAATCAAAAGGGTTACAGGTTATACAACCCTACCAACAAACGATTCTTGGTAAGCAGCGATGTAGTTTTTGATGAAAACAATTCATGGTGTGAAGATTCATGGAGGAAGGTCAATTTACCATATATGCTTGAAGAAGATTTTCCAAAGCTTGGTAGAGAACAACCAAATATTGAAGAACAAGACACCTCGGAGGATGACTAAGAATCTCAAATGGAAAAGATCAAAGCATGGAAGTCTAAAGGTAAAGCAAAATTGCAGGAACTTGGACATGAGGCAGAATCATCACATCATCTCCTAAGAAGATCTATGAGGGAAAAGATAAAACCAGAAAGGTATGGGTTTGACACCTCATTAGTAACTGAACATTCTATCTACATAACACAGGACATAAACCAAGAGGAGCCATCATCATTTGAAGAGGCCAAAGAAAAAACAGAATGGAAGCATGCAATGAAGGAAGAGATTGAAGCACTTGAGGAAAACAGCACTTGGGATTTGGTGCCCAAGACTTCATCCATAAAGGTAATAGGCTCAAGATGGGTCTATAAACTCAAGAAGAATTGTGATGGTTCCATTAACAGGTATAAGGCAAGGCTTGTAGCAAAAGGCTTTGCACAAACTCAAGGAATTGATTATGAGGAGACCTTCTCTCCTCTGGCAAAGATGCCTACTATTAGGGTTTTGCTTAGTATTGCCTCTTCCAAGAATTGGAAGATACTTCAACTCGATGTAAAGAATGCATTCTTGAATGGTTGGATAACAGAAGAGGTATATATGGCACAACCACCTGGTTTTGAGAATCAAGTTTATCCTGATTATGTGTGTAAACTTAACAAAGCATTGTATGGTCTCAAGCAAGCTCCAAGAGCTTGGAATTTCAGGCTTGTTTCATTCTTGCA
>CM035412.1:56787971-56875471 GCA_020310875.1 Ceratopteris richardii | reverse complement strand
GACATAAATAGAAGGTTTTCTTGAGATCTTGAAGTCCAAAGTTATCTGTTTTGATTCAATCTTTACACACATCATTTCCAAAGTACATTGGCCATTTTATGGTGTCATTGGAGAGCTAAGGAGGTCCACTTATCAAGTCTGAAGCATCAGAGGGCTAGTACAAAGCACGTTTTGGCAGTACCTACTCAATCTCGTGGAGTGTCCATCCATCATTCCCAACAGTGGTATGAGAGCAAACTAAGGTAAAATGGGAGATGGTTTTCCTTTATTTATTGATAAATTAGACAGGAACAACTATCAGGCATGGTCTCTCAGGATGAAGACCTACCTACAAGGAAGGAGTCTCTATGGATACATCTCAGGAGATGAGGAATTGCCCTCATTCAAAACAAGAGGATTACCAACAAAGGAAGAACATGAAAAGCTCAACACATGGTGTGCAAAGGATGAATTAGCAAGGTCGTATTTACTCAACTCTATCTTTGATTTTCTTTTGCCACATATTAGGAACTATAAGACATCCCAAGAGACTTGGGAAACCTTGTCATCTTATTTCTCCTCCAACATAAGGGCTAGAAAAAATGAGTTGTGGATTGAATTCACCACATTAAGGAAGCAACCTAAGCAAGTTGTTTCAGAGTTTGTGACCAAGATTAAAGATGTAGCAGATCAGTTAGCAAGCATAGGAGAAGAGATTGAAGAAGAGCAGATTGTAAGGCAAGTGATCAATGGGATCAAGGCTGATGACAAATGGGAAAGCTTCACCACTGCCATGGACCTTTACATGGACATGCAAATTGCAGATCTTACAACTCTCATGGGACAATTGTTCACTCATGAAGCAAAGCTCAACAAGAATGGAGACACATCCAAAGGTAATAACTCTTCTGTCCTATATAGTGATAAGAAGTCTAAAGATAAAGGAAAGAACAAGAAGGTGGAAGATGAAGGCACTACCTCCCAAGCCAACTATGCAGGGAGAGGTACATCATCAAGAGGAAGGGGCAGAGGAGGTAAGCAAGGTAGGGGGAGATCCTATAACTCCTCACCATGCAACATTTGTGATTTATCAAATCATACTACAGATGAGTGTTTCAGGAATTACAAGAATCAGAGAGGAAGAGGATACAAAAGAGGTGGATACTCACAGTCAAGAGGTAGATTCAACCATCACCAAGGCTACAACAACAACTACAACAACAATTACAACAATAACTACAATGGCAATTACCAAGGAGGATTCAAATCGAGAAAGGACTACAACAACTATATAGAAGAGGAGGATGATTCCCTTCTGATCATGAACATGACTTCAAAATCAGGTACAAATGATGACCACCTATTCTACATTGACTCAGGATGCTCAAATCATGTGGCTGGCAATGTAGCACTACTCTCTGATCTTGAGGAACCAAAAGGTAAGCATCAAGTCCAAACAGGTGATGACACCAAGCACTCAGTAGTTAAAGTTGGAAATGTTAAGACTTGTGATGGAAATGAGAACTTGTTGAGTAGGGTACTTTATGTACCCAATCTCAGGATCAAGGTACTATGTATCTTTTATTGATGATTATAGCAGGTGGACTGTGTTGTACTTCATGAAGCACAAGGATGAGGTGTTTAATTGCTTTAAAAAATATCTTGCACTTGTTGAGAATCAGACAGGGAAGAATTTGAAGAGGCTAAGGTCAGATGGAGGAGATGAGTACTTCTCCAATGAGTTTGAAAACTTCTTGCAGGATAGGGGTATTAAAAGAGAAATCACCACAAGGTATACTCCTCAACAGAATGGGGTAGCTGAGAGAAGAAATAGGTTGATTGTTGAGACAGCTAGGTCTATGTTGAATGAAAAAAAGTAACCTAACTATCTATGGGCAGAGAGTGTTTCTACTACCACTTATCCAATAAATAGGTTACCATCTAAGTCCCTTGATGGGATGACACCCTATGAAGCATGGCATGCTAAGAGACCTTCACTAGACCATTGCAAGATATTTGGATGTGTAGCACATGTACACATTCCTTCTCAGATAAGAGGTAAGCTAGACCCTAAGGCTGAGAAGTTCATCTTTATTGGATATGATTTGAATAAAAAAGGATACATGTTCTGCAACCCTTCAAATAAGGCATTCATGGTGAGTAGAGATGTTGTCTTTGAAAAAATGATTCTTTGTATGAGAATGAATGCAAGAAGGTTCAACTACCCTATGATTTGGAAGAGGAATTTCCAATTCTTGCAAAGGAGGAACCTACTCAGAACGAAGACTCAAATTCAGATGATGAAGATGTTATCAAACTTGAAGAGTTCAAGGCATGGAAGTCCAAGGGCAAAATGAAGATGAAGAAAATTGAAGACATACCTGAATCTTCAACTCAATGAATTAGAGGGTCACAAAGAGAGAGTAAAAAACCTATCAGATATGGGTATAATACATCTCTTGTTACTAAACACTCTATTTATCTTGCCAAAGATTTTTCAATTGAAGAACCAGGATCATATGAAGAAGCCATGACCAAGACAGAATGGAAAGAAGCTATGAATGAGGAGATTGAAGCACTCAAGGAAAGTGACACATGGGAGCTAGTACCAAGGAAGGATTCCATGAAGGTAATAGGATCGAGATGGATCTATAAACTCAAAAGAAATTCTGATGGGTCAATTAACAGGTACAAAGCCAGATTGGTAGCCAAGGATTTTTCACAAACCCAAGGCATTGACTATGGAGAGACATTCTCACTTGTGGCCAAGATGCCAACAATCAGAATGTTGGTAAGTGTGGCTGCATCAAAAGATTGGAACATGTACCAAATGGATGTCAAGAATGCTTTCTTGAATGGATGGATTTCAGAGGAGGTATATATGTCACAACCTCCTGGCTATGAGGACCCTAAGAAGGTAACATATGTTTGCAAATAAAAGAATGCTTTATATGGATTGAACTAGGCACCTAGGGCATGGAATTACAGGTTAACTACATACCTACAAGACCAAGGTTTTGTCATGAGCAAGGCAGATACGTCTCTATTCATCAAGAGAAGTAATTCAGAGGTAATATACCTTTGTGTTTATGTTGATGACATCATACTTATAGGTAATGATGTTAATGGAATCAGACAAATCGAAAGCCAAATGATGAAGGAGTTCAAGATCAATGATATTGGTCTACTAAAGTATTTTCTTGGCCTTGAATTAGTTTATACTAACTTAGGAATATACATTACTAAGAAAAAGTACACACAGGATATGTTGAAGAAGTTTCATTTGCAGGATGCCAAAGTTGCAAGTACTCCAATGGAGGTAGACCTAAGAATAAGTGCCCATGAAGGTGATGAAATTAATGACATTACAGGTTATCAAAGCATGGTTGGTAGCTTGAACTATGCTACCTTGACAAGGATAGATATTGCATATGGAGTTAGTGTGCTAAGTCAATTTATGCATAAGCGAAGAGTACCTCACTTAGAAGCTGCCAAAAGAATTCTAAAGTACCTCAAGGGTACACAACATGATGGTTTCTATTTCCCTTATACTTTGTTAAACGCTGTATTCTAACTGTCAGAAGTGCGTTTAAATGATTATTGGGTTCTTGGGAGTGGAAGGGGTCTGTTAGACAGAGGCCCTATACTTAGTTCCCAAACTAACCACTTACACACAGCAATATACTGATGTTGATAGCTCTATCAAGATTCTGTTGTACTTAGACATTACAGTTCACGGTTTAGCTCATCCAACGTGTACCGAATACACTCAGATGCTATATTACATCCGAATACCAGAGACAAGAGTAATCGTTCAACCTTTACCGAATAGGCACCACAATCCGATCAACATCTGAAGACACATAGAATTTAAGTGTTCAGATACACCGTACTGAAGGTTCAGTACGCAACCCAAGAAATCCTTACTGTAGCTTAACGGTTACCGTAGGATGACAGATCTCAATGCTGAAGACAACACGATCCCGCACAGTGTTAGAAACACTACCACAATTACACAGACTTCAACAAACAACTGGCAGAACATTCCAAGGACGAGTACTAATGCAATACGCAAACTTAACACAACAATCGCAATAAGGATTCACAGACAATTCACTTCAGACAACAGAACGAATGATCTACTGGATGTAGATGATACTCACAACCGCAATAGATACCAATAGACAACAGACAAGAAGAGACACAGATACACGCAAAATACTCAGAAAACTCCGACTCTTGGAATTAGACAAACTAACACTACAGTAGCGCTCCGTTCAATCACTCAGACAGATAGTCTGGTGATCTCTCGAACGTCACTTGCACGTCTCTTTTCCATTGCTTTATATAAAAGATTACGTGTCTGCGTAACAACCTTTCGTGCGTGCGAAACAAGATTCAATTATACAGTTGCCAATCCGACGGCCGACTAACACTGGCACGCACGGTGGACTCGAACCCGCAGGTTTTACAAAATTATTGTTCATCTATAATTCCTTCTAAGTACATGGATCGTGCTATTCTAAAGGTTCAGGCTATTTTCTTTTTTAAAGTTTCTAACATTTGTTTGAGGGTGTCCGGTTCTACTAATGTGCATCTATTCGTATAGAACTTAAAGCTATAGCTTTAGTCAGCAAAGTTTCTGCTTGCGTTTGCAGAAAGGCTTCTTGTAAATAAAATTCGTTCGAGAGCGCCGCATCTCTGGAAAATTTCATTTCTGCCACTTGTTGCTCCATCTTGCTTACTCTTTCCTTCTGATTTTCCAGCTGATTCTCCCTTCTTTCGATCTCTTGATTCTGAAACTATACGGTTCTGGAATATGAATCCTTTTCGTGTCGAAGATCTGTTATTAACTTCTGTGTTTGAGCTTCCTTTGTTAAATAGTGTTTGAGCATATTGTTGACATCTGATAAATTCTCTTTTGTTCTTTGAAGTTCTTCTTCTGTTTTTCTAGCGTGCCTCTGCTGTTCTTGGCTTTGCTGTACTACTTCGTTTAGCTGAACTCTGGTTTCTTCAAGCAGATTTCCTAATGCGATCCTTGCATCTTCTTTGTCCTGTAACTCTTGCTTTATTTTACTTATTTTGGCATTTGCATTCTGTAATGATTCTTCTTTCTTTGTGAGCTCAGCCACTGTCGCATCTCTCTGACTGGTAACCATTTCCTGTTCAGCAATTTTGGCCTGTAATTCCTTCAACTGTTCTTGAAGGGATTGGTTTTCGGCTTTGGCTACTAGCAATTCTTCCTATAGGGGAATAATGTCGGCCTCCAGTACATCTACTTTATGTTGAAATTCATTGCGAATATTCTCTGTTACTTGCTTCACTTGCGCAGATAATTGTTGTGATAGATTGATTAACATATGTCCCATATTTGCGAGCTCCAAAAATACCGCGAGTGGTGGAAACGAAAGAAGAGTACGGGGTTGAGAAGAGGATTCTGTGAGCAGCTATTGTGAGTTCGGTGGAGAATAGTTTGGGGATGAGGAAGAAGAGGCAGTGGGTTCTTTGGTCAGGATGGGTGGAGTAGGGATAATGGGGTTGAGTGGAGGTTCTGGTGGAGGATTGGGAAATATAGGGTTAGGTTCTGTTACCTGTTCTATTGTTTGTTGTGTAGTGTCGGTAGTATCAGCAACTGTAGATTCTACTGCTCTAAGCAGTTCGTTGAAAACATCTTTAATGATTTGTTCCTCATTTCCATGCTGTTCCTGCTCAGATTGCTGCTGAGATGCTTCTTGTGACGAGCTTGTGTCAGATTCAGTGTGATCTTCTTGTTCTTGTTGTCCTTCTGATGAAGACTGTGCTGATGATTCGTGTTGCATAGATGTGGTGGTGTCATGAAAAGTTTCTTCGTCCTGTTTTTCTTCTTCCTTGTCATCTTCTTTATTTCCTTCGGCTGAACCTTGTGCTTCACTTTCAGATGAACTGATTCTAGTCCTTTTTCGGCGGAAGAGATGATTGAGTTCTTCTTCGTTGTCTTTATCGTCCTCCAAGATCTATGCAGACTCTTCATGACACAGAATTGGTCCTCTGGGTGGGGGTTGTGCTCCAAGTATGGTTGGAAAAAGGAAAGAAATGATGTGTGGCAGTTTGGACCTAGGCATTCCTCCTTTGTTTACCTGTTTAATGATTGAAACGCATTCCTTGTGAATGCAGTGGAAGAAGTAGGATGCAAAATTGATTGGTTCTCGAGCAGCTAAATCAATAGCGGAGTAGAAGGGCCTAGAGATAGCATAAGTTCACTTCTGAAGGTTAAGGATGGCTACTAGGAATTGCAATGGCGGATCTTTCAGGTTCGGGGCGACAGAGACTTGCGTATTCATTTGAGGAGTATCTAGGGAACCGTTTGATCATGGTTTCCATTGGCAGATTCGGGCCATTTTCCCGACCTTGTCGAGGAAGTCAAAACGCATTAGCAAATGCCTGGAATGTGATTACGGTATGGGATGGTAGGGAGGTGATTGGCCAACTCTGCTCGTTGGCAGGTGTTTTAGCGATAATAGCGATAATCTGGGCAAAAAACGGGTGGGATTCCACTGAATGCCAAGGCAGTTCAGCGAAATTGGATAACCCACGGGTGCGCAGGAACTCTCCTACCTCGGGAGGGAGTCCGTCACTGAAAGCGGCATAATTTGCCAGAGCTTCCATGGTGCACACAGTAAACGCAAGCACAAAATGCAAACGCACAGGGTATACACAGTCACACAAATCACGCAAGCACAATAGCGATTTTCGGCGAAACGGAGAAGGTTAAGTAGATGCGCTTTCGTCGGAGACAATCGAAATTAGCAATCATGGCGCGACGTTGAGATGGTAGCTTCATAACTTCAGTAGGCATGCATGAGCAGAGTCAATAACGCATGGCGGCTGCTTGACATAATTAGGTATCAAATGTGGATATTTACATACTTATTATTTTAAGTGCGCAAAACAAAAGGAAATAAAAGAAAAGCAAAGGAAAGAAAAGAGCACGCCAAAAGACACGACCACCGCGAAACGTTTTAGTGTGGGTTAGATGTTTGTTGATACGGCCGTAGCTTCGAACCATTGACGACTTTCGGAAGAGAATATCCGGTCAAAGTAGTCAACCGAAATATTACGGGGCCCACTTGTTCAGAAATTCGGTACGGGCCAAACCATCGGACCTTGAATTTGTCAGTAGAGCGATTCAACTTTGCATTGTAAAATAGTACAAGTTGTCCCACTATAAAAACTGGGGTTTTTAGGTAGCGATCATGTGTTTGAGCTTGTCTTAGCTGTACTTCCTGCATAGTTAGAAAACTTTGCCATCGGTGCTCACACAGTTTTCTGAGTGTATCTAGCCGGAATGATAAAGAATCTTCTGGTATTAATTTTTGAGTGAGAGCCACACGTAAGCCTGGCACAATAATTTCCATGGGTGCTATAGCTTCCAATCCATAAGCTAGTTTGAAGGGTTTTAGACCTCTTGCTACCTTATAGGTAGTTCGGTATGCCCATAGGACTGCAGGTAACAGTTGGTCCCATCTTTCCGGTGCTTCCAAAATGAGTTTTCGAAGCATATCCAGCAAGGTCTTGTTTGTACTCTCAGCCAAACCATTAGCACGAGGATAATAAGGAGAACTAAACTTATGCGTGACCTGGAACGAATGTGTGAGTACTTTCATTAAATTGTTGACAAAATGAGTGCCTTGATCTGTAACAAGTTCTAGCGGTAAGCCAAAACGTGGAAAGACATCATTCAGTAGACATTTTGCTACCGCAACAGCTGTAGTAGACCGTAAAGCCCAGGCTTCTGCCCATCTGGTAGCATAATCAGTACATGTCAAAATATAACGATTATTGCTGAGTATTATTGGCGGTGTAATAGATCCGATGAAGTCTAGACCCCACTTCTGAAAAGGCTCTAATGGCAAGACAGGTTGTACAGGGAAAAGATGACGTTGCAGGGGCTGTCCAGATCTCTGACAACTATCACAATGCTTGACAAACTGTAATACATCCCTGTACATAGTAGGCCACCAAAGTCCACTCTACAGAATTTTTCGGTGTGTTAAATCTGCGGCAAAATGTCCACCAGATGGAATTGAATGAGCCAACATAATGACTGAGTTAACTTCATGTGGTGGAACACAACGAAGTAGAACTCCTGTGTAATCCATATAGTATAATTCTCCACAACGAAGTAGAACTCCTGTGTAATCCATATAGTATAATGACTGAGTTAACTTCATGTGGTGGAACACAACGAAGTAGAACTCCTGTGTAATCCATATAGTATAATTCTCCAGCAATTAACCGAAATTTGCAACTGTACACTGCAATTTTCCTACACATTGCAGGAGAAGCCTGAGAAGGAAGGTATCCATCAGTAAGGAATGTTAATATCTGATCATAATATGTAGATGGCATAGGTGGGTCTGCAATTTCATCATAGGTTGGTTCAGAAACATAAATTGCTGGCGTTGTGTCATCTATACCAACTGGAGCTTCACCGGAATCTAAACGAGAAAGGAAATCTGCTAAGGCATGTGAACTGCCTGGCCGATGAGCAACTTCATAGTCAAACTCTTGTAAAAGCAGAACCCATCATGCTAATCGACCTCCTAGATGTTGTTGCCGAACTAGATAGACAAGTGCAACATGATCTACATGAAAAGTAAATTTACGGCCCAGCAAATAATGTCTGAATTTCTTGACAGAATATACTAGACCCAGACATTCCCTTTCTGTTACAAAGTAATTCTTTTCAGCAGGGGCCAATCTTCGACTTGCATAGTACACTGGTCTGAACCACTTATCGGTCTGGTGCATTAGAACGCTCCCTATTGCTATATCTGAAGCATCAACAAATACATGAAATGGGCGATCCCAATCAGGAGGCTGTAAGATTGGAACCTGTGTTAGTAATCTCTTTAGACGATCAAAAGCAATTTGAGAGTCCGGGGTCTAGTCAAACTGTTTAGGAGTCTTCATGATTAAACGATTGAGTGGAATGGCTAAATGAGCGAGCCACCGTAAATGACGACCATGCCAACGGACTTGACCCATAAATCTCATGACTTCTTTTGGTGTAGTAGGAACAGGTGCTCCTAATACAGCTGCAACCTTATCCGGGTCGACTTGTATGCCCTGTGCTGATACAATGTGGCCAAGTAGCTTTCCACATGAAACCGCAAACACAGATTTGTTTGGGTTCAAACAGAGTCTGTATTCTCTGCACTTTTGAAAGCAGCACCGTAAATGGAGCAGGTGTGCTATCATCTTACTGAAAATCGAAAAATCATCAAGATATACTTGCATAAAAGAGGTAAGGTAAGGAGAAAATATTTCCTGCATACACCTTTGGAATGTACTGGGGGCATTTCTTAATCCAAACCACATAACAAGACATGCGAAAACACCCCAGTTGGTAATGAAGGCGGTCTTCGGTATATCCTATTTAGCCATCCTAACTTGATTATACCCACTGTACCCATCTAAGAATGAATACATTTCATGTCCTGCTACTCTATCAAGCATGGTGTCAAGAAAAGGTTGCGGAAATGGATCAGGCACCGTAGCTGCATTCAATTTCCGGTAATCTACACATATTCGTAGCTCCTTATTCTTTTTAGGCACAATAACAATGGGTGATATCCACTCAGCATGCTCTACTGGCACAATGAATCCGACTTTGAGTAGCCTATCAAGCTCTACTTTTACCTGTGATGCATAGTTCGGATTCATCCGGTAGCTCGGTTGCTTGATTGGTTTTGCTTCTGGCTTCAGCATGACCCTGTGTTGATAGATGTGTGGGTCCAGACCCTTCATATCTTTGTAATCCCATGCAAATACATCAGAAAATTCTTGAAGTAGTTGGATTAAATCTGCTTGAAATAACTCAGGTAAGCTTTCCTTTATCTTAATAGGACATGGATTTTCTTCATCCCCTAAATTGTAGGTGGTCAGCTGATCTTCTGGAACATAGAATTGTCGAGGCTTCTCGGTATCCTCAGCTGGCTTGAAAAGTTGTTGTAGATCAGCGTCATCTATGGTAGCCTTATCTTCTTTCGTATCTTTTTCTGTTACAGACATCACAGTACAAATTGCACGATTCCAATTATCTACAACAAATTGTAGATCAACAGTTCCTAGGGAGATCAAGTCAATGTTATTTTTCAGAAACTCTTCTTCTTCATCATCTGACAACCCATCTAGCATATGGACTGGTTCTGCAAAATACGATATAGCATGCAACTCGCAAGGTTGTACAACATCTAATTTTACAATGTATTTATGATTATTATCTTTGAAAGTGAGTTCCTGTGCAGACCAATCTTGTATCACCTTAGCGTGCTTCAGAGAAGGACGGCCGAAAAGGAGATTATAATCAAGGGTGGATTCCGGTAATTCTAGTACGACAAAGGTCATTTTAAATGTTGTACCTTGTAAAGTTATTGGTACATTTCGCACAAGTCCTACGGGATGAACTCTTGATTGGTCAGCCATTCTGACAAAGAACTGAATTGGTTCGATTTCAGTCCATCCTAACTTCTTACATAGTGCAGTAGTAGCAATGTTGACACCAGGTGGCTGTTGCTAGAATGTAGGTAGATTCAAGACTAAACTGTTGCTGGAATTGTTGTCGAACTCCCGGTACTAGTGCAAGTAATTGGCCGAGAGGAAGAGTGATAGACGCTTTGGATAAAATTTCCCAGGCCTTATGTGATTGAATTGTGCCTTCCACGGATTCTGAAGATGATGCGCCGGCTGAAGAGGATGTATCTGCTGAAGATGATGTGCCATCCACTGAATTAGAATCTTGTTTTTGTGTTCCTACCTTGGTTAGCGGAGCGTGGGTCACCAGCATAGGATCTGGAAACACTGGAGGTTCGGTGGTGGTCCATTGACTGGCCTTATCATACATCCTTTGTTGTTCACGTATGCCTGGTTCAAATACTTCTGCCGCTGGTTGCAGCTGCTTACCGGATCGGGTCTGAATTACTGCAACTTGTGTTTCTACAGGTTTGATTTGTATCATATTAGTCATTGGGTTTTGTCGTTCTTTCTTCCTCTGATCATACTCAGCTGCATCCTTACAAAATCTTCTAATGTGGCCAAATTCACCACAAAAATGATAGCGTAGTGGTGGCCAATTGGGATTTTCCTGTGCAGGTCCAGCTTGCCAGCGATTTGCATTGTAGTTATTATTTCTCTATCCTCTGTAATTTCGATAGCCTTGTTGCTGGTTGTTTCTCATTTGCGGAGGTACATAATGATTGGCTGGCTGTCCTGGTTCCTGTATAATAGCATTGACAATTGCGGTTCCGTGCACTTTGGCGTTGTATGCACAGTTTTCGGTGGTGTGTCCGGTCATGTTGTAGATAGTGCAAAACAACTGATTAAGTGCACAAGTGGTACTAGTGTGCCCTAAATTCTTGCATGTGGTGTAGAACATTTGTCTGGTCGGGTCTTCTACAACATTTTTATTTGCCTTTAACCATTCCAAGTCTTCTGTAAATCCTCCAACCTTGTTTTCCAGCTGCAAAGCCATTGCAATCATTGCATCTAGCGTCATAGCTCCTACACAACGTATGATCATAATCTGTTTAAGTTGCGGAGTCAATCCATTGATAAACCATTGAGTAATAATGTCATCCGGTAGGTTGGCATGTGCTGGTGGTAACTCCCTCAAATGAGTCCTGAATAGAGTGGCGTATTCCTGTACTGTTTGATTTATGTTCTCTCTATTGTTTTGCAGGTAGTCGAAAATTTTGGCTGGATTCTTCTTTAGCCTGAATCTCTGCAAAAATGCATCCCTTACTGCTTCATAGGTGCCGAAATGGTTAATATCATATTCTGTAAGCCATCTAGCTGCTTCGTTAACTAATGTCGACTAGAAAACAATAGCCTTATACGCCGGATCAAGTGGATGGTTGATCACTACGTAACTTATCTCAAATGTGCGTACATGAGCATCTGGGTCATCTCTTGGGAATCCACCAAATTCGGTGTACGTCACTCTTGTTGGAGTCGGCTTAGGAGGGCATAGTTGTTGTTGTTGCTGCTGTTTTTGTTGTTGCTGCTATTGTTCTTGTTGCCCGTTCATGGCTTTGATGGTTGTATTGTGACTATCTTCTGTATCCCGGGGCTGAATATCTGAACTATCGGAATCTGTATTGTCAGCCTGTGCACTTTTCGATTCAATAATCTTGTTCAGTATGTTTCGAATCTCGGTTTCGAAAAAGCTACCTTCCTTCTTGATGTCAAATGTAGGGAAGCTTACTCCCAATAGCGGTGATTGGGCTGAAGATTCACCAAGAAATGGTAAACCGTCACCAAAAAACTGTGATCCTTCAGCAATTGGTACCGAAGCAACACCGGAAGGTGTCGAATCTTCACCAAAACAAGGTGCCTTTTCTCCTTCACTAATTTCTTTGAGTAAGATGTTTCTATTCGTAAACAAATTTGAATCTTTACCCAATGTTGTTAAACTAACTTCAGGCTGTGTCCTGGTAGATTCTGGAGTTACTATCTCTTCGACAGACTGGGCCGAAATTGTACCAAATTTTACGAGAGGCGTAGCACGTTCCACTGAAATATGACCAGAATCACTACTAACGTTCTTCACTTTCTTGACAACTCGGTTAGTCCTAGCTGTACTTCTACCTCCCGGAGGCGCCCTTAGCAAATTAAGTACCCCAGGCTAGCGGTTCTTTGGATACGTTTCACTGGATCGAGTAACCGGCATGTATCATCTTTTGTACTAATCACGTACTATTACTGTCGATACTACAATTTACAGTCACATTTCCACAACTGGTTTGCAACAATCTGATCTGTTGCCATCTTCCCACAGACGGCGCTAGTGTTAAACGTTGTATTCTAACTGTTAGAAGTGTGTTTAAATGATTATTGGGTTCTTGGGAGTGGAAGGGGTCTGTTAGACAGAGGCCGTATACTTAGTTCCCAAACTAACCACTTACACACAACAATATACTGATGCTGATAGCTCTATCAAGATTGTGTTGTACTTAGACATTTACAGTTGTTACTGTTGAAGGCATATAGACAAGGTGGGGGAAACACATATGTTCTAGGTCATATGGATGCTTTTGTGCATGTGTCACCTCTTATCCTTTTGTCATCTTACTTCCATGTCATGTAGTGTGACATGTGAGCATCGTCCACACTCTTTCTACTTTTGACGGTGGAAGCCTTAGGATAATCTCCACAGGTGGGGACCTTGGCTACTATGTTGGTGCAGGGCAATCAACAATTGAAGCTTTGGAAGTCAAGGACTGAAGAAAAGACCAACTTATGAAGCATGGAAGAAGTTCATATTCAGAAGATAAAGAGTTGGACACATATGTACATTAATTTAGAGTCAGCTTACTTATGTCTTTGATTAGTCATAAGTTTGTAAATTTTTGTCTATATATACTATGGAAAATGTCGGGGCAAGTATGAGAAAGCATGAGAATAGAGTAGTGAAGAGTTGTAAGAGCTATTAGACATCTGAGAAGTTAGTTGAACTCTCTCTCATCATTCAGTTGTAAACTCCTCCAAAAATGAAAGAAATTTGCACACGATGTTTCTAAGTTTTCTCCTTCTGTGCTAGATCTTTTGTGAAATGCTTTTGTACAAGTCTAAGTCTATAGGTGACTGACCTCTGTACAAATTTTCAGCTTCTAATTGTGATGAGGCTGAGAGAATTGAGTGTAGGAACATTTACATGTGTAAATGGAAGAAGAGAAGTTGCACGAGGTGCAGAATTCGAGGTCAATGTTTTGATTGGTTCTCCATCTATAGTTTAAAGTTTTGAGCAAACAAGCATCCAATCTTTAAGGTGGAAGGTAAGCTACTTGTGGCTAAAAGCATTTGCTTAAACGGGTTCTACTCTTGGAGAACCATGTCTTAGAAGTTGTCGGTGTCAAAGTCGACTCTACAAGGTGACAGTTTTAGACATAGGTAACTTGTTGAGTTCATTTCTCACAATATACTGAATCTTTTGGAGTAATTCAACTTGAAGAAGGTGCACAATCTATAGGCGACACCTTGTGCAAAGTTTTATCAAAAACTTTACACAATTGATAGGTCAATGAGAAAGATAAGTGCAACAGACTTTCTGTAGAGTCATCATCTTCACAGATTTTTCAAAATCTTGATAATTGAGTATTGAGCTTCTAAAATTGGAGAAGGTTATGACTTACTCTTGATATAGAGGTGTTCTAATTTCAAGAGTAGGTTGTTCTTTTGGAGATTAACACTCTGCATCAGTGGTATCAGAGCAGGAAACATCAGAATTGAAGGAAGGAGGGTGCCGACTGCTGCAGATGAAAAGAATTCAACATTTAAAGGTTCAAAAGGTGAAAGCTTGAGGATAAAGCTTGAGAAGGAGATCATACGACATCAAGGAAGTCAAAAGGAGTGTCATTCGAAGTAAAGGTAACCTTATACTTTATAAAAATTGAAGAATTCAATATACAGGTGAAGAAAAGATGGGAGATTCTCTTCAGATAGAGAAATTGGATAGAGAAAACTATCCTGCATGGTTTATGAGGATGGAAGCTCATCTAATGAGCAAAGACTTGATAACCTACATAACAGGTGAAGAAGAAAAGCCACAATTCAGAGATCCTAGTGTTCCAACTAGGGAGGAATTGTCAGATTTGAAGAATTGGATGAAGAGAGATGCTCAAGCTAGGAGCATTATCTATATGGCAGTCAATGACTACTTGCTACCTCACATTAGAGGTCTTGAAAGTGCAAGTGATATATGGAATGCTTTGGAGGAGCATTTCCAATATACCACAAAGTCTAGGAAGGCATCCTTGTGGGCAGAATTTACTACATTCAAGAAGAAGGCCTCTCAATCCATCTCAGATTATGTAACCAGAATGAAGGACATTGCAGACGCATCAGGAGCTATTGATGAAGACATTGAGGAGGATAATTGGTAAGGCAAATCCTTACAGGTTTGAGAGGTGATGAGAAATGGAAGCCATTCATTTTGTCTACTGAATTATCACTTGATCATTTTACTCCTGACTTAAATCAGTTGCTAGGACATATGTTAACCTTTGAGCAGGATGTCAAAGGTGAAGGTGACAAGAGTACAGGTCATGCAATGTACTCAAAGGATAAGAAGAAAAATAGCAAAGGGAAGCAACAAGCAAATGAAGATGAAGGCACAACTAGTCAAGCCAACTTCCTAAGAGGAAGAGGAGGTGGCAAAGGTAGAGGAAGAGGCAGGAATAATACAGATGGAGTCAAAGCTTGCTGGATTTGTGGTAAGACAAATCATTTAGCTAATGATTGTTGGCATAATAATCAGAGTAATGGTGGATATAATCAGAACTTTAATTCAAGAGGAAGAGGTGGCAGAAATCAAAGAGGTAATTTCAGAGGTAGAGGATTCCAAAGTCAACAATACAATAATACCTACTACAATTATGCTTAGAAGGAGGATTCAACATTGATAATGAATGCAACTTGTGAAAGGTAAAGTGAAGACCAAAGAGTCTTCTATATTGATTCAGGGTGTAGCAATCACCTGAGTGGTAACATAGCATTGATGACTGATTTGGAAAATAAGGTATCTAATCATGTTGTTCAAATAGGTGACAATACAAAGCACAATGTGAAGTCAATTGGATCAGTGAAGGCTAAGGATGGTAGCACCTTATTGAGTAAGGTCTTGTATGTTCCTACAATTCCTAAGAATCTGATAAATGTAGGACAAATTGTTGAAAAAGGTTATGAAGTTAGATTCACTAATGAAGGAGTGTTTGTGGAAGACCCTAGCAATGGGTATAAACAAATTGTTTCAGGAAAAAAAGAAGGAAGTTTGTTCACATTGAAGATTCAAGGTAATGTTGGTCATGCCTTGTTCACTTATGGAGGACATAAGATCTCTGAGTTAGATCTTTGGCACAAGAGGCTTGGACACTTTAATGAAAGAGGTATCAAAGATATGATTAAAAATGGTTCAGTGCTTGGATTGCCTAATGTTGCAGGTCAACATATGACATACAAATGTGAGGCATGTCAATTTGGTAAGGCTCATAAGCAATCTTACTCCAAGCATGGTTTCATGTATTCAGAGAAGCTTGAGTTGGTACACACAGATGTGTGGGGACCATCAAAGGATTTCAGTATCAATGGTTCAAGGTATTATGTGATTTATGTTGATGATGCTACCAGATGGATCACTATATATGTGATCAAAGATAAGTCAGAAGTATTCAACACATTCAAATACTATCATGTGTATGCAGAGAGAATTATAGGTCATAAATTGAAAAGACTAAGGTCAGATGGATGGGGAGAGTATTTTTCTAAAGAGTTCAATGATTACTTGTGGAATGCAGGTATAAAAAGGGAAATTACTTGCAGGTACTCTCCTCAACAAAATGGTGTAGCAAAGAGAAGAAATAGAACTCTTGTTGAGTTTGCAAGGTCAATGATGAAGGAGAAAAACTGCCCAAATTATTTGTGGGCTGAGGCTATAAATACAGCTACTTATTTGGTTAATAGGTTACCATGTAAAGCCTTGCAGGTTATGACACCATATGAGGCATGGTGGGGTAAGAGACCTACCTTGGATCATTGCAAAGTATTTGGATGTTTGGCATATGCATATGTGCCATCACAATTAAGACACAAATTGGAACCTAAAGCTGGAAAGTATGTGTTCATTGGTTATGATGACAAGCATAGAAGGTCATCAAGACACAAGTGGCAACCTACAAGGTATAGCTATGATACTTCTTTTTTGGCTACCAAAGTGTCTAGGTACAAAGCTAGACTTGTTGTAAAAGGGTTTTCTCAAACATATGGTATTGATTATGATGAGACTCATAGTCCTGTGGCATAGATGACAACCATCAGGACACTCATAGCCATTGCTGCATGTAAAGGTTGGAAATTATGTCAATTAGATGTGAAGAATGCTTTTTTAAATGGTTACATTTCAGATGATGTTTTCATGGAGCAACCTCAAGGATTCATAGATGGAAGGTATCCAGATCATGTATGTAAGCTCAAGAGATCTTTGTATGGGTTGAAGCAGGCCCCAAGGGCATGGAATTATAGACTTGTAAACTTCTTGAAAGAACTTGGATTTCAAGTATCTAAGGCAGATAGTAGCTTGCTTGTTAAAGCAAGTGATGGTGGGTTCATCTATATGTGCATATATGTTGATGATATAATTCTTACAGGTATAGATGAGAAAGGCATTCAAAGCCTAAAGAAGCAAATGGAGAAAGAGTTCAAAATCATTGATTTGGGAGACTTGTCATATTTCTTGGGCATGGCGATTTCATACACTCAACATGGAGTGTATGTGACTCAAGAAAGGTATTTGAAGAACTTGTTAATCAAGTTTAAAATGAATGATTGTAGGGTAGCACCTACTCCAATGGAGGTGAATCACAAATTGAGCAGATATGGTGGAGAAGATTTTAAGGATATGAAGCTATATCAGAGTTTGGTTGGTAGTCTTATCTATGCTACATTAATTAGGCCTGATTTATCATATGTAGTTGGAGTTTTGTCCCAATTCATGCATTGTCCTAGGAAAGAACATTGGATTGCACGTCAAAGAGTGTTCAGGTACATTAAGGGTACACTCAAAGAGGGTTTGTATTATGGTTTTACATCAGATACAAATATCAAAATATATAGTGATGCAGATTGGGCAGGTAATCCTGATGATAGAAGGTCAACCTATGGATACATGTGTTATGTGGGAGATAAGTTAATCTCTTGGTGTTCAAAGAAGCAACACACAGTTGCTTTGTCATCTACAGAAGTAGAGTACAAAGGCATGGTTGAAGCTGCAAAGGAAGTGATATGGGTTAAGACTCTGATGAAGAATTTTGACACTATACAGAGTACACCTATCATATATGGAGATAACATGAGTTCATTGTATTTAGCTGCTAACCCTGTGTTTCATGCCATGACTAAACACATTGAGATTCAGTATCACTTTCTAAGAGAGAAGGTAATGGACAAAGAGATTGAAGTCATACATACTTCAACTAAAGATCAGATAGTTGATATGCTTACCAAAAGCTTGGATGGACCAAAGCTACAGAAGTTCAAAGACATGGTAGGCATAAAGAAGATAGAGAAAACCTCAATTGATGATTGAGGGGGAGTTGTTGGTGCAGGGCAATCAACAATTGAAGCTTTGGAAGTCAAGGACTGAAGAAAAGACCAACTTATGAAGCATGGAAGAAGATCATATTCAGAAGATAAAGAGTTGTACACATATGTACATTAATTTAGAGTCAGCTTACTTACGTCTTTGATTAGTCATAAGTTTGTAAATTTTTGTCTATATATACTATGGAAAATTTCGGGGCAAGTATGAGAGAGCATGAGAATAGAGTAGTCAAGAGTTGTAAGAGTTATTAGACATCTGAGAAGTTAGTTGAACTCTCTCTCATCATTCAGTTGTAAACTCCTCCAGAAATGAAAGAAATTTGCGCTCGATGTTTCTGCGTTTTCTCCTTCTGTGCTAGATCTTTTGTGAAATGCTTTTGTACAAGTCTAAGTCTATAGGTGATTGACCTCTGTACAAATTTTCAGCTTCTAATTGTGATCAGGCTGAGAGAATTCAGTGTAGGAACATTTACATGTGTAAATGGAAGAAGAGAGGTTGCAAGAGGCGCAAAATTTGAAGTCAATGTTTTGATCAGTTCTCCTTCTATAGTTTAAAGTTTTGAGCAAGCAAGCATTCAATCTTTAAGTTGGAAGGTAAGCTACTTGTGGCTAAAATCATTTGCTTAAAAGGGTTCTAGTCTTGGAGAACCATGTCTTAGAAGTTGCAGGTGTCAAAGTCGACTCTATAGGGTGACAGTTTTAGACATAGGTAACTTGTTGAGTTCATTTCTCAAGTTATACTGAATCTTTTGGAGTAATTCAACTTGAAGAAGGTGCACAATCTATAGGCGACACCTTGTGCAAAGTTTTATAAAAAACTTTACACAATTGATAGGTCAATGAGAAAGATAAGTGCAGCAGACTTTCTATAGAGTCATCATCTTCACAGACTTTTCAAAATCTTGATAATTGAGTATTGGTCTTCTAAAATTGGAGAAGGTTATGACTTACTCTTGATATAGAGCTGTTCTAATTTCAAGAGTAGGTTGTTCTTTTGAAGATTAACACTCTCCATCATACTAGCCCTTGTGTCACACACACATGGTAATGTTATCTCTACACCAATGTTTAACAACACTAGTTATTAACACATTAGACAATAGAGAGAATAAAAGTGATATGCTTCAATGAAAGTATAGTTGTATTATTTGTCTATGGATTTTAGTTTCTCTACTATATTTTCTCTTCATCTTGAAAAGATTCGATTAGTTTAGAGTTTCATACAGATTGGGAAGTTGCATTTGGGTATGTTAAGCATAGATTCATAGCTACTCCCATTGTCCTTACATATTTTCATTAACTTTTAAAACTTGGCTCACCACAACATCCAAAGTGACACGATTAGTTCCTTGCACTATGGTGGATAAACAAAACATTTTACTAAATGCCCTTGAACACTAAATTAACCAATATTATTAAGGACTGTCATCCAAAACGTTGTGGCCTTTGTAGATGGATAAAGATTCCAAATTGGAGATTTGTACACATAACTTAAGTAGTGTTTTATCATCCATGGTTAACTTAGGTTGGTTTGATTCATGTAATAGATATGAACGTGACCTTAATCCATTAGGAAATATTCCAAGGTTTATTCCCTTTATAGAAGGATTGGGTTGACTATTCTTGGACTAAGTCTATAGGGAGGGCATATACCCCATTAGGATGCCCCAAGCTATGGCTACTCACCAATAACTCGGACCCCCAAAAGGGGGACCTTGGTAACTTCGATTAAAATATAGCTAAATCATTTGAAAAACATAAATGGTCCAAATATGCCTTCATCCAACATGTAAGGAAAGACTTTGATGAACAAAGTCATGCATGATTTTCTTGTCATCATGATGGGCGCCTTGTAAATGTTCAATACAATATACAATCATAGCAGGTAGACATTGCTCATATGCTAACAATTAGAAGAGCTCTTAGATAACCCATACACTCAATTAATCAAGATGTTTGCTAGTATTCTGATGAATATTTGGACAGAAGAGGATCTATTAATGAGAACCAAATAGAAATTAAAGGTATAGAAGGTGCAACTATCTTCTTATTCTAGGTAAAAAATGTTCTCTTTTGGTTAAAAAAAAAGCAATGAAAGTTTCACCAACTTCTATAAAGCTAGAGTAAAAAGGACTATTCCTAGTTATATGTAGGATAAAATAGTTGAATAAGTTAATCAAGATCTTGATTTAGGAGATGTGAGAGTTTTTATTACTTGTAGATAACATCTGATGTCTCCATCCAATGCAGAATGTAAGCAGCTCAAACGACATGGAGGCAAAATATCACTTCATTATGGAGAAGGTAATGGCCAACGAGTTCTTATTGTAGTATGCGTGATTAGATTGAGATCTCATATGACCGAAGGCTTCAGGCTGTATAAGATCTATATATACAAGAATGCCACCGTGGGGTAATCACCTTATTTTTTTTTACAAAGCATGAATTCATGTTCAAAAGTACTTCATATAGAAGGCTTCTGTTGTTTACATATAAATAGAAAAACTTCATTATCTGCTTCGGTATGGAAATTATGGTCACTCAAGAAATACATTATGGGATCATGAATGATCAAAAGTAGTAACTACATACTTAATGAGAAGGATATGCAAAGCTTTGAGGTTGCCCTCTCTCGTTTGAGTCATTGGGCCTCTCGTATCCCTTAGCTTTTTGAATCGAAGGGGTCTTTGTGGATAATGATGTGTGATACTGAGTATAATAATACAAGTTCACATAAAATCTAGGGCGAGCCTCAAGCTACCTTTAGAAACAGTTATGCTAGGTTTTCTTGTGATGTTCTCCTCTCTCTTCATGCAGTACTTCATTCTTATACGACAATTCATCTTGCCACTTGGACTTCACGGGTGTTGACGAAGTTGAGTTGCGTAGCTTTCCAAGGAAAAGCTGCCTACGGTTGATGGCCGTGAGGTTGAACTACGTCTCTGAATAATGGTTGGCACGTATTCGCAACTTGCAAGGGCGACAAAAAGCGTCGACAACATCTTCTTATCAGAGCCGTAGGACAGGATTCCTTCCGTTTGACAAGGTTGCCACCATGGACGACATGAACAGGATTCGACCAACGCGCTCCTCCAACGTGCTTTTCAGAATGACAAGGGTACCGAACACGAGCCCGTGTCAATCATGATTGGTAGTTCTTCTTCAATTGTCACGGGCTGCCGTTCTCAAGGTCCGTGATGTGATCGAAAAGCTGTGTTTGGCATGCTCTGATGTTCAAGGCTGCAAAATATTCCATGGTTTGTACCTTGCAAACTTTTGATGAAGATGGACGATAACGATAGCTTCACAACAATGGAAGATGCCCGATCATGGCAGAGTTAAGAGCTTGGCTTTATATCGACACACTCGTGACATCAGTGAACGGATCGCGCGACATGTGACTTGAATCTATATACGTATATATATCTTGCATGAAACTCTGTGCGAATAGGACATAGGCGTTTGTCAGGTTAATGATGAACATGAAGGACACCGGATATCTGATTAGCGTGGACCGCAAACTAAATGCACGTGCAAGCGAGGAGTTAACTTAGGGTTCTAGCTGACAGAGATTCCAGGTGCAGCTTTCTCTTGCACGGAGAAAGTAGAACAAAACAAAACGGAATGAAGACCTCGATTGCATTAAGTATATCAGAGTCACGGCTGCTGATATGAGGATGAGAAATTTCATAGCCATATTCACTAATGGAACTCTCAGGAGCGTGAGAAAGTGCATGAAGAAGTGTATCATATAACACAGATAGTAACATTATACCAATACAGCAAGATGTAAACCGGCATTTATTACAGACAAGGTACACAATTGGTACAATCTTCTTTGACTTCTGGTAGATTTCTTATCACTGATGTGATCCTCTTTGTGTTCCGACAGATTCCTCATCGCCATCAAGGTTTGCGCAAATTGCGTTGCAAATCTTCAAGTTCGACGTATTTCGGTGCAGAGAAAGCATTACAGACATTGTAAGCTTCTAATTGATAGTTGATGCAAACAGACATGGTCATGGATATACTCAGATCATCGTTGCATCAGTGCAAGTTTGATTGAAATGAATAGCCGGTACTATAGTCTGCTACATTAAATAAATCATAAAAACACATCAATTTTTCAAAGATATACGTAGGTTCTCTATAACAGATTAGGAATTATTCTCTTACTTTACATCAAACATATTAAACGAAATTATGTAAGTTTTTAATGAACATGAAATCACTCTTCATTTTATATAAAACATATACAGTTCATAAGAACATGACATCCACCCAGCTTTTTCAGTACGAAGGCTAATGGGAATCACAAAACATAACGTCCATAAAATATGCATCCTGGACATGCAAGGACAAAAGAGAATGTTTTCTTTAATTCACATTAGGGAATCCAAGGATTTCTTCATGCACGTGAAATAAATGCTCAGGACATTCTCCATCCTATCCCTTCAAAGTAGGCGAAATGTCTTTGTGTGGGTCGTGTTTTACAACATGACTACCAAAAGCATGGTCTCGAGAAGAATAATATCAACTATTTTTTTTTTCTTCTTTTCATTTTGATTGTATGATATCTTTTTGATAATCCTCATATTTCACGTGTAACCTATTCTTTAAGATAATCTGTATTTTGTTTTTCAAAGCCCATAATCACATCACTGTTTCTTTCACTTTTTTTTTTCTCTACCTTTAAAATAAACATAGTCTCTGAGGCTATGCAGATCCTTCATAATTATCTTTTGAGAGTACAACTCTGTTGGGCAAGAAACATCTTGTAAAATTCGGAATCAATCCTATCCAAGAAGTAACAACATGGAGACATATCTGTTTCTGTGTATATGCAAATACAAAAAACTGTATCTCATTCATAGATCTGAATGAAATAAATTATGCAATATATCAATTGATACTTTAAAGATTAATTTTGTAAGTGAAAAAACGGTGTTACGGTGTTCAAACACCTCTATCTCATAGAGAAGTAAATAGAGGATTTATAAAGAAAACCTGGAGTTAACCATAAACTCACCTAAACAATTGAAGGCGTAGAGATGCTAGGAACACATCTATATGCATACTAAAACCATTGAAATGATAAGATACTCATTAAAATGGAATATGTGCATGATTGTAAGGCGACATGATCTTGCTGCAAGACTAAACTATTGTCGCCAGATTGAAGCGATTGGACTTTCTCCAAAGATTTGTTATCCGAGAGTTTGAGGCTAGAAATTGTTCATATTCACATGACCATCGTTGTGTCAAACGATTCTCTTATTTCAAGACACGAACAAATTTCCTACCTTAATGAGGTTGCACCTCCGACCACCTTGGAATATTTATTCCATGACTTTCTTTGCACGGATAGACCACCGATGTCCTATTGATGCTCCTCTGCTCCAATAGAAGCTCCTCCATCGCGATAAGCACTTGTCTATCATGATATCCTTGTTTTCTCTATGGGGCCTCACGTTTTGTGCCATGACATCATCTGTAATAGCCCATTTTGGTGATTTTCATGTCGCACATTTTGTGCCATCTTTTTGGTTCTCCGAGAGTAGTTGTTTGTTTGTTACATGGCTGGTGCCTGACTGGACAAGGGTGTTCTTCTCGTGTTTCTTCGCTATCAAAGGATCCTTTGGGCCTACCCAAAAATTTATTGTTTTGTTAGGTTATTTCACTTTTATTGTACTTGCGGATCATTGCAGTGCCCCTTATCCTATGATTTTTATAATCTGCAGTAGTTAGCAATGCAACTTACGTAGTTTTCAAGCATTTTTTGGCGGACCTGTGGAATCTTCGACCTTCATGTAGTCTTAGGCTTTCATGGTTTCTCTTAAAGCTCACAAGATTGATTTCTTTCAACCTTCTCTATGTCCTTTGATAAAACCTTGAGGTCTTTCGATGGTTAGGGAGATTTTGGAAAGTGGAAACTTGGTGACTCCCTCCCTCATGGTTAATGATGTGGCTTCCCAAGATGGGGAAAATGGTAATTATAAATCCCTCCCTCTTTTCGATGTGAACTTTTATGATCTCTTTCCCGAAGTTAGAAGTTTGAAGAAAGCAAGAAGAATTAAAAAAGATGTGCCTAATCAGAAAGATGATCGGTCCATGGCCATTGTTAGAATCATTTAGGAAAGGGCTTTAGAAGTAATGGTTCTCCCATGATTTCAATATCATTAAGTATGAATTTGTATCAGCAAAACATGTCCTTTGCATCCTCAAAAAACAATGAGATGGTCATTTAGAAAGTCCAAGTTGGTATGAGGAAAGTGTTTTGCACAACCATGTGGTTAGTAAAGTGGTTCTTGAACTTCATCATTGAAGTGTGCCATAAACGAAGGAGAATTCCTAAAGTTGCTAACATCGTAGGTCTTCCTTACACCAAAGTGAACATGGACACTATAAGAAAAAACGTTCTTGAAAAGGATGTCAATCTCCAAGACTATCCAGGGGGCTTGAATCAAACCACAGAATTCGAAGATGAAAAAGCCCAAAAAGATTGTGACATAGGTAAAGAGGATAATAAAGAAGGATAGAAGAATATAAAAATAGTAAAGAAAATAATTTGGATACTAAAAGCTTGGTCATTGCGTCCACTATTCAAAATTTGTTTGCAAAGAAAGCAAGTTTCGCAAGGGGCAAGCTCCTCCTAGAATTTCTGTACAAGATCCCTATCAAAGGAAAATTCATGTCCCTTACTCCACCAACCACTAAGAATAAGAACAAGAGGAAAAAGAAGGATAAGACCCCAATCCAAAAAAGCTAAAAAGTCCAAAATGATCATCCTTTCTATCAACTTTTAGAAATTGATAAATGCCTCAAAGTGGTCATTATTGGTGAAGGGATTTTGGAAAAGAGCATAAAGTAAGACATTTGGTCTCTTCAAGAGCTCAAATTTGATGGATATGATCTTCTTGAAAGATTCCATCAAAGTTTATCTCTTCATAGTTGGCTTGCCACTAGCGACCACAAGGCTAGTGGTGACACTATGATTGGTTTCAAGGCTATTTGATTCTCATACAATTTAGGTACCTCCATGGACTTTCTGCATACATTGGTTGCAACTTGGTGGTTTACATCCCTTATCCATCTCTTTTGTTTATGCTCCTAATCTTGAGCCTCCAAGAATTGATATTTTACTTTGTTACACTTATGTGTTCCTCAAGTAGCTCTAATGTGAACCTTTCCCCTATACATGGGCACATTTTACTCTAGTGTTGGCTAGAGGTTTTTTCCCCATTCCAACACATACATGATCAACTCATATGTGGTCGTACTTTGTACTTAGGCAAATTATTCAACTCTTACTTCAATTCTAATCATCGTCAATAGCGAGAGCTATTCAAGCCATCCATAAGACATGGTTCTCCAAGACTAGAACCCGTTTAAGCAAATGATTTTAGCCACAAGTAGCTTACCTTCCAACTTAAAGATTGAATGCTTGCTTGCTCAAAACTTTAAACTATAGAAGGAGAACTGATCAAAACATTGACTTCAAATTTTGCGCCTCTTGCAACCTCTCTTCTTCCATTTACACATGTAAATGTTCCTACACTGAATTCTCTCAGCCTGATCACAATTAGAAGCTGAAAATTTGTATAGAGATCAATCACCTATATACTTAGACTTGTACAAAAGCATTTCACAAAAGATCTAGCACAGAAGGAGAAAACGCAGAAACATCGAGCGCAAATTTCTTTCATTTCTGGAGGAGTTTACAACTGAATGATGAGAGAGAGTTCAACTAACTTCTCAGATGTCTAATAACTCTTACAACTCTTGACTACTCTATTATCATGCTCTCTCATACTTGCCCCGAAATTTTCCATAGTATATATAGACAAAAATTTACAAACTTATGACTAATCAAAGACATAAGTAAGCTGACTCTAAATTAATGTACATATGTGTACAACTCTTTATCTTCTGAATATGATCTTCTTCCATGCTTCATAAGTTGGTCTTTTCTTCAGTCCTTGACTTCCAAAGCTTCAATTGTTGATTGCCCTGCACCAACAACTCCCCCTCAATCATCAATTGAGGTTTTCTCTATCTTCTTTATGCCTACCATGTCTTTGAACTTCTGTAGCTTTGGTCCATCCAAGCTTTTGGTAAGCATATCAGCTATCTGATCTTTAGATGAAGTATGTATGACTTCAATCTCTTTGTCCATTACCTTCTCTCTTAGAAAGTGATACTGAATCTCAATGTGTTTATTCATGACATGAAACACAGGGTTAGCAGCTAAATACAATGAACTCATGTTATCTCCATATATGATAGGTGTACTCTATATAGTGTCAAAATTCTTCATCAGAGTCTTAACCCATATCACTTCCTTTGCAGCTTCAACCATGCCTTTGTACTCTACTTCTGTAGATGACAAAGCAACTGTGTGTTGCTTCTTTGAACACCAAGAGATTAACTTATCTCCCACATAACACATGTATCCGTAGGTTGACCTTCTATCATCAGGATTACCTGCCCAATCTGCATCACTATATATTTTGATATTTGTATCTGATGTAAAACCATAATACAAACCCTCTTTGAGTGTACCCTTAATGTACCTCAACACTCTTTGACGTGCAATCCAATGTTCTTTCCTAGGACAATGCATGAATTGGGACAAAACTCCAACTACATATGATAAATCAGGCCTAGTTAATGTAGCATAGATAAGACTACCAACCAAACTCTGATATAGCTTCATATCCTTAAAATCTTCTCCACCATATCTGCTCAATTTGTGATTCACCTCCATTAGAGTAGGTGCTACCCTGCAATCATTCATTTTAAACTTGATTAACAAGTTCTTCAAATACCTTTCTTGAGTCACATACACTCCATGTTGAGTGTATGAAATCGCCATGCCCAAGAAATATGACAAGTCTCCCAAATCACTGATTTTGAACTCTTTCTCCATTTGCTTCTTTAGGCTTTGAATGCCTTTATCATCTGTACCTGTAAGAATTATATCATCAACATATATGCACATATAGATGAACCCACCATCACTTGCTTTAACAAGCAAGCTACTATCTGCCTTAGATACTTGAAATCCAAGTTCTTTCAAGAAGTTTACAAGTCTATAATTCCATGCCCTTGGGGCCTGCTTCAACCCATACAAAGATCTCTTGAGCTTACATACATGATCTGGATACCTTCCATCTATGAATCCTTGAGGTTGCTCCATGAAAACATCATCTGAAATGTAACCATTTAAAAAAGCATTCTTCACATCTAATTGACATAATTTCCAACCTTTACATGCAGCAATGGCTATGAGTGTCCTGATGGTTGTCATCTATGCCACAGGACTATGAGTCTCATCATAATCAATACCATATGTTTGAGAAAACCCTTTTACAACAAGTCTAGCTTTGTACCTAGACACACTTCCATCTACAAATCTCTTTGTTTTGTAGACCCACTTGCATCCAATGATTTTTTGACTATTTGGTTTAGGAACTAAATCCCATCTCTGATTCTCCATCAATGCATCATATTCTTCCTGCATAGCTTTCTCCCAATTTTCCTTACCTTTTGCCTCTTCATATGTAGAAGGGTCTTCATCTGCCTTTATCATGTAAGCATAATCTTTGGTAGCCAAAAAAGAAGTATCATAGCTATACCTTGTAGGTTGCCACTTGTGTCTTGATGACCTTCTATGCTTGTCATCATAACCAATGAACACATACTTTTCAGCTTTAGGTTCCAATTTGTGTCTTAATTGTGATGGCACATATGCATATGCCAAACATCCAAATACTTTGCAATGATCCAAGGTAGGTCTCTTACCCCACCATGCCTCATATGATGTCATACCCTGCAAGGCTTTACATGGTAACCTATTAACCAAATAAGTAGCTGTATTTATAGCCTCAGCCCACAAATAATTTGGGCAATTTTTCTCCTTCATCATTGACCTTGCAAACTCAACAAGAGTTCTATTTCTTCTCTCTGCTACACCATTTTGTTGAGGAGAGTACCTGCAAGTAATTTCCCTTTTTATACCTGCATTCCACAAGTAATCACTGAACTCTTTAGAAAAATACTCTCCCCGTCCATCTGACCTTAGTCTTTTCAATTTATGACCTATAATTCTCTCTGCATACACATGATAGTATTTGAATGTGTTGAATACTTCTGACTTATCTTTGATCACATATATAGTGATCCATCTGGTAGCATCATCAACATAAATCACATAATACCTTGAACCATTGATACTGAAATCCTTTGATGGTCCCCACACATCTGTGTGTACCAACTCAAGCTTCTCTGAATACATGAAACCATGCTTGGAGTAAGATTGCTTATGAGCCTTACCAAATTGACATGCCTCACATCTGTATGTCATATGTTGACCTGCAACATTAGGCAATCCAAGCACTAAACCATTTTTAATCATATCTTTGATACCTCTTTCATTAAAGTGTCCAAGCCTCTTGTGCCAAAGATCTAACTCAGAGATCTTATGTCCTCCATAAGTGAACAAGGCATGACCAACATTACCTTGAATCTTCAATGTGAACAAACTTCCTTCTTTTTTTCCTGAAACAATTTGTTTATACCCATTGCTAGGGTCTTCCACAAACACTCCTTCATTAGTGAATCTAACTTCATAACCTTTTTCAACAATTTGTCCTACACTTATCAGATTCTTAGGAATTGTAGGAACATACAAGACCTTACTCAATAAGGTGCTACCATCCTTAGCCTTCACTGATCCAATTGACTTCACATTGTGCTTTGTATTGTCACCTATTTGAACAACATGATTAGATACCTTATTTTCCAAATCAGTCATCAATGCTATGTTACCACTCAGGTGATTGCTACACCCTGAATCAATATAGAAGACTCTTTGGTCTTCACTTTGCCTTTCACAAGTTGCATTCATTATCAATGTTGAATCCTCCTTCTAAGCATAATTGTAGTAGGTATTATTGTATTGTTGACTTTGGAATCCTCTACCTGCATTTCTTCCAAAGTAACCCCTACTACCTCTACCTCTAAAATTACCTCTTTGATTTCTGCCACCTCTTCCTCTTGAATTAAAGTTCTGATTATATCCACCATTACTCTGATTATTATGCCAACAATCATTAGCTAAATGATTTGTCTTACCACAAATCCAGCAAGCTTTGACTCCATCTGTATACCGCAGTCCGCCACCCCCAAACCCGCAGCCCCACCATCCGCTCCCCACCCCGCATTCCACAAACCCCCCCTTCTCTCTCTCTCTCTCTCACTCTCTCTCTCTCTCTCTCCTTGTCGTGTTCTCTCTCTCTCTCTCTCTCTCTCTCTCTCTCTCTCTCTCTCTCTCTCTCTCTCTCTCTCTCTCTCTCTCTCTCTCTCTCTCTCCCCTCTCTCTCTCACTCCCTCGCTCGGCGACCCCCCTCCACCCCCGCTGACCCCGCCCCTCCATCCCCACACTTCCCGCTCCCCTCTCTCTCTCCCCCCCTCTGTCTCTCTCTCTCCCCGCACCCCCTTCATCTTTCCACTGCCACCCCCGCTGACTACCCCCCTGCCTGCTGCTCCCACCACCCTGGTGACCCGCCCCTCCACCCCCGCACTTCCCGCACCACAGCCCCGCAGCCCGCCTCCTCTCTCTCTCTCTCTCCCTACCGCGTTCTCTCTCTCTCTCTCTCTCTCTCTCTCTCTCTCTCTCTCTCTCTCTCTCTCTCTCTCTCTCTCTCTCTCTCTCTCTCTCTCTCTCTATCTCTCTCTCTCTCTCCCCCCGCTTGCCACATGCAGCCCTCCCCCTCCCCCTCCCCCGCAGCCCACTACCCTCCCCAACCAGTGGTCTGCCACCCCCCATCCCATAGCTCCACCATCCCCTCCCCACCCCGCAGCCCACAAACCCCCCCTTCTCTCTCTCTCTCTCTATCTCTATCTCTCTCTCTCTCTCTCTATGTCTCTCTCTCTCTCCCTCCCCCTCTCTCTCTTGCTCCCTCCCTCGGCGACCCTCCACCTCGTCTGACCCCGCCCCTCCACCCCCGCACTTCCCGCACCATAGCCCCACACCCCGCCCCCCTCTCTCTCTCTCTCCCTCTCTCTCTTTCTCCCTCTCTATCTCTCTCTCTCTCTCTCTCTCTCTCTCTCTCTCCCATGCCTGTCCCGCCACCCTCCCCCCCACCTCGCAGCCCACAAACCCCCCCACCCTGCAGCCCACCACGCCCTCCCAGCTCTCTCTCTCTCTCTCTCTCTCTCTCTCTCTCTCTCTCTCTCTCTCTCTCTCTCTCTCTCTCTCTCTCTCTCTCTCTCTCTCTTTCTCTCCCTCCCCCTACACCCCCCCGCATCTTTCCACCACCACCCCCGCTGACTACCCCCCTGCCTACTGCTCCCACCACCCCGCTGACCTGCCCCTCCACCCCCGCACTTCTTGCACCATAGTGTTGGGTGTGTGTAGAAGTGCGAGAGACACACAAGAAGCACAAACGAAGCAAGACACACGGAGAAGACGATGGCTGGAATAGCTCTCTCTATTGATCGATGAACTTAACTGAAGTAATAGCTGAATAATATCCCTAAGTACAAAGTACCACCACATATGAGAGTACCAAGTATGTGGTAACATGGAGAAAAAACCTCTAGCCAAAACTAGAGTAAAAAGTGCCCATGTATAGGGAAAAGGTTTACATCAAAGCTACTCGAGGAACACATAAGTGTAACAAACCCCCCTAGAGCGAATGATGTGAACACATACAGGGAGTGACAGATCAGCCCCCACAAGGTAACAAGCCTAAAGCTTTTCGAAATGCTTCAAACTTTTCCCGTGGAAGAGCTTTGGTGAATATGTCTGCCACATTATCTTGTGTAGGCACATATACCAAATCAATATCTCTTGCATGAAGGCGCTCTCTCACATAGTTGTAATGCACCTCAATATGTTTGGTCCGTGCATGAAACACTGGGTTTCGTGCAACAACCAAAGCACTCTGACTATCTGTGAGAATATGCGTAGCAGCATCAATCTCCATGCAAAGATCCATCAATAGGCGTCTCAGCCATATACACTCCACTGTCGTTATGAAAACTGCCTTGTACTCAGCTTCACAACTCGATGTCGCCACTGTAGGTTGCTTCTTACTCAACCAAGATATGCATGAGTCTCCAAGGAAAAAGCAATTACCACTAGTGGACACGCGAGTATCATAACAACCAGCCCAATCACTATCTGTAAAAGCATGCAAGCATGGCTGAACATCTCTACCATAAAAGAGACATAAGCTCAAAGTGCCTCGGAGATATCTAAACACACGTTTCACCGCTTGCCAATGCTTAGTGCCAGGGCTATGCATGAATCGACTCAACTGGGAAACTGCATACTGTATATCCGGCCTTGTGTTGCATGCATATATAAGACATCCCACAGCTTGCTGATAAAGAGAAGTGTCAAATGCATCACTGGAATCCTCAACTCAGAATCTAAATCCTGTCTCAACTGGTGTGGAAACTGGCTTGCAATCCTCAAAGTCAAAACACTGAAGTAGTTTTTCAACATACTTTGCTTGATGCATAACAATTCCCCCCTCAACAGATACAAACTGGATGCCAAGATAGTAGCTCAAAAGACCAAGATAAGTGACATCAAAAGTATGCTGCAAATCAGCCATAAGAATGTCAAGTTTTGCATCACATGACCCAGTCAAGAGTATGTCATCGACATAAAGAACAAGCACTATAAGATCAGCCCCATTTTTGCATACATAGAGTGTGCTTTCAATCGGCCGCGACGCGAAAAACCGAAACTTGAGAAGAAGCTGAACCTGCTCTGATACCACTGTTGGGTGTGTGTAGAAGTGCGAGAGACACACAAGGAGCACAAATGCAGCAAGACACACGGAGAAGACGATGGCTGGAATAGCTCTCTCTATTGATCGATGAACTTAACTGAAGTAAGAGCTGAATAATATCCCTAAGTACAAAGTACCACCACATATGAGAGTATCAAGTATGTGGTAACATGGGGAAAAAACCTCTAGCCAGCACTAGAGTAAAAAGTGCCCATGTATAGGGAAAAGGTTCACATCAAAGCTACTCGAGGAACACATAAGTGTAACACATAGCCCCGCAACCCGCCCCCCCTCTCTCTCTCTCTCCCCCCATCGCGTTCTCTCTCTCTCTCTCTCTCTCTCTCTCTCTCTCTCTCTCTCTCTCTCTCTCTCTCTCTCTCTCTCTCTCTCTCCCTCTCCCTCTCCCTGCCTGCCACGTGCACCCCTCCCCCTCCCCCGCAGCCCACCACCCTCCCCACCCCGCAGTCTGCCACCCCCCACCCCGTAGCCCCACCATCCGCTCCCCACCCTGCAGCCCACAAACCCCCCCTTCTCTCTCTCTATCTCTCTCTCTCTCTCTCTCTCTCTCTCTCTCTCTCTCTCTCTCTCTCTCTCTCTCTCTCTCCCTGTCTCTCCCTCCCTCCCTCTGTGACCCTCCACCCCCGCTGGCCCCACCCCTCCATCCCCGCACTTCGCGCACAACAGCCCCGCACCCCGCCCCCCTCTCTCTCTCTCTCCCTCTCTCTCTCTCTCCCTCTCTCTCTCTCTCTCTCTCTCTTTCTCTTTCTCTCTCTCTCTCCCCCCCCTCGCTTGTCCCGCTACCTCCCTCGCACCCCGCAGCCCACAAACCCCCCCACCCCACAGCCCACCACCCCCTCCCAGCCCCTCTAGCCCCATAACCCTCCACATCTCCCAATCCCTCTCTCTCCCCACACTCCTCTGCCCACTGCCTTGCGACCCCCTCCCACAACCCTCCACCTCTCCTCTCCCTCTCTATCCCCACACTCCTCAGCTCATTGCGCCGCGACCCCCTCCCCGCTCATCCAGCCCCGCAACCCTCCACCTCTCTCTCCCTCTCTTTCTCACTCTCTCTCTCTCCACACCCCTCGGCCCACTGCCAAAAAGGCTCTGTTTAGCTCCTCTCTTTTGCATGGTAAGCAAATCAAAGGAAGGTGGATCTGAGTTGGATTTTGAAGAGATAAATGTGATAGGGAACATTTGATCATTCACTAGGAATAAACCTTGGAGTGCAATCAAGTATCCTTGGGATAAGAGGCATCATAAGAATCGATGGCGCAGTGCTCTCATAGCTATGCATGATGGGAAAGAAGGCAGGAGTGTCAGGTTTGCCACGGCATTCCAATATCACGGCATAAAATCAAGATCTAAGCTTGCAATTAAAAGGGTAAAAGTGTAAGTGGTAAAAGTGAAAGAGGAGCAATGTTGCCGCCAACAATTCATGACGACTGCCTATTCTTGTGGATCCAATTCAAAGTTACTAACCTACCCCTCCAATTTTGGGCAATCAATCGGTGCTTGATCAATGGACGTGAGGAATCGGCAAGGCCCTCTTGGCCTATTTGAGCCTATAAAAGCAATGGACTTGTGTTCATTTGGGATACATTCAGATACACACATATACATACGTATGTACAGGGGTCCTCTCTTGGCACTCTCTGGCTACAAGCCTACTGTAGGAAGTCACTGTCTGGTGAGGATACAGAGTGTGGGCTTCCCAGTGGAGGGCTAATAGCACTATAGTGTGAAGAGAGTGGCCTGGCTTTGTCTTTCAGTGTGAGTCAGTGGTACTTTTATGCTCTTTTCCTTAGAGCAATTCTTTAGACTTTGTATTGATCAGTGCTAGTCTGCATCTAGTTGTGTTCATTGTATGGATTGGACGAATCTCTTGTAATGATATTGTTCAGTTCTTGAGTGGCATGCTAGCCCAGAGCATCAACTTTGGAGCATTTCTCTTGCCTATGTTGTAATCATCCGTTCGAACTAGGGAGTGATTGGTCTTCCTTTATTGTCATTTGTCATTAATATTTTCTTGAGTATTTACAACTCTGTGCAATCATTGGTATCTGCCTGCTCACAGAAGTGTTAAAGGGTATATTTCCCTAAGGAGAACCTCCCTTGAGTAGGTGAAGTACTTGAGTGCTTGCTGCATGCTCTTGTTAAACGTAGATACCCCAGTACCTCCTCTACACCCTCCCTCTCCCTCCCTCTCCCTCCTCTCCCCACCCGCCACCTCCCTCTCCCTCCCCCTCCCTCCCTCTCCCTCCCTCATCTGCTTCTCCCCCCCTCTCCCTCCATCTCCCTCCCTCTCCCCAGCCGCCACCTCCCTCTCCCTCCCTCTCCCTCCCTCTCCCTCCCCCTCCCTCCTCTCCCCACCCACCAACCCCCTCTCCCTCCCTCTCCCTCCCTCTCCCTCCCTCTTCCTCCCTCTCCGCAGCCTCTCCCCACTGCAGCCCGCCACCTCCCTCTCCCTCCCTCTCCCTCCCTCGCCCTCACTCTTCCTCCCTCTCCCTCCTCTCCCCACCCTCTCCCTCATCTCTCCACCTGCCACCTCACTCTCCCTCCCTCTCCCTCCCTCTCCCTCCCTCTCCCTCCTCTCTCCACCCGCCACCTCCCTCTCACTCCCTCATCGGCCACCTCCCTCTCCCTCCCTCTTCGCCATCGCCCCACCTGCCACCTCCCTCTCCCTCCCTCTCCCTCTCTCTCTCTCTCACACACACACACAAACACACACACACAATGAAGCAGGCAAGCGGAACTCGACATGGCTATTTCTCCGAACCCAATAGCTCATCACAACCCCATTACGATCGCATTCTGAACGTTGTCGTTTGCCATCAAATTGGGCCAGCTCAATAGAGCATTCAGCATGGCAGAGGACATGCAAGCACATGAAATCTCCATAGCTAGACACCAAGCATACAAGTGGTTACAAGAGTGTAATAGACAAAGCTTCTTTGACTTGGGATATGCAAAGAGGTTACGTTCTACGTTGGTTTTTAGTAGTCTTGATAAGATTCAAGTTCTCGCAGATCATCTTATTCGCCATTTCACATCTTTTGGTAGCTTGATAGATGCGGATATAGCATTAAGGAGGGTTATAAACCCCACCACATACACATGGAGTACCATAATATCTGCTCATGCCAAGCTTGGAAGGAGGGACGCTGATTTTTATCTGTTTAATAAGATGTTGTAGTCAAACTCCAAAGTGGATCATTATGTATTTCTTTCGCTCTTGAAAGCATGCTCAAACCTTTCATATCTTTGAGAAGGCACGAGTGGTTTTTGACAAGTTATTAGTTCCTGATGTTGTATCATGTAATTCCATAATTGCAGTTGGCTGCACCTACAAACTTTGTAGCCTTAACAAAAGAAGAAATTCTATCAGCATCATCCATGAGTAACAGAGATTCCGCAGCACCTATACCCGTGTGACATTGCTCTTCCTCTAGTTGCCATTGTAGGTGGTAGTGGCTCAGGAAAAAGTATAATCATATTATTAATTGAACATTTTTATGATCCTCAAGTAGGTCAAGTACTTCATTTGTGATCTTCGATTAAAGTGGCTTCGGTCTCAAAGAGGGTTGCTGAGTGAAGAGCCTGCACTTTTCGCAACTACTATTAGAGAGAATATTCTCTTTGGTATGGAGGAGGCTAGCGTGAATGATGTTATCAAGGCCGCCAAGATAGCTAGAACTCATGAAGTTATAAATCAGCTACCCTTCAAATATGGCACACATGTGGGTGAAAGAGGGATCCAACTTTCAGATGGTCAAATGCTACTTCTGAGGGTCTTTACAATACCATGGGCCACACATAATGAGATCTCACCTTGCATGCAAAACAAGTGTAAGTGGTAAAAGTGAAAGTGGAGAAATGACAGTTGCCGCCAACCATTCATGATCACTACCTATTTTTGAGGATCCAATTCAAGACTGGTGGCATATTTGATCTACCCCTCCAATTTTGGGCAATCAATCGGTGCATGATCAATGGACGTGAGGAATCGGCAAGGCCCTCTTGGCCTATTGGAGCCTATAAAAGCAATGGGCTTGTGTTCATTTGAGATATACCTACATACATATAGAGGTCCTCTCTTTGCATCCTATGGCTACAAGCCTATTGTAGAAAGTCACTCTCTGGTGAGGATACAGAGCGTGGGCTTCCCAGTGGAGGGCTAATAGCACTATAGTGTGAAGAGAGTGGCTTGGTTTTGTCATTGAGTGTGAGTCAGTGGTATTTTGGTGCTCTTACCCTTAGAGCGAGTCTTCATACCTTTGTACGGAGCAATGCAAGCCTTCATTTAGTTTTGTTTAGTGCAAGTCTTCATCTAGTTGTGTTCATTTTATTGACCGAATCTCTTGTACTGATTTCGTTGTTCTCGATTGACATGTTAGCACAGAGCATCAGCTTTGTAGCATTTCCTTGACCTACATTGTAATCATCTGTGCAAACTAAGGAGTTGTTTGGTCTCCCACTAGTGTCAATTTTCATTAATCTTTTCCCTAAGTATTTACAATTCTAGGCTATTATTGTTATCTGCCTTCTCACAGAAGTGTTAAAGGGTATATTTCCCTAAGGAGAACCTCCCTTGAGTAGGCAAAGTACTGGAGTGCATGGTGCATGCTCCTACTAAAAGTTGATACCCCAATACCTCCTCTACAGTTTGACATGCACAGTGGGACCTTTGCATTTGTGTGAGAGGCCCTGAGGATAGTAAATAGTCCTTTTTCTAGCATTTTCCCCCTATTGCATTTGCAAGTAGGTACATGATCCATACACGAGCAGATAAGGAGCCTCTTCGTGTACGAAGGAGCCTGAACAAGTCACCTATATCTTCGACTAGTGAACCTAGCTCCCCTCTTCCCTCGTTGAATTTATCTATTGATTTGGGTGCGACACCACTGTCAAAGGAGAAGCATAGGAGAACATTAGATTTCCCCTCAGATACGTTAGAAGAAACATCAGTGCAAATGGAGGATCTCTCTCATTTACTCTCCAAACTCAATATCAAGTTCCCTACCTTCAAGGGACAAGCTTATGAGGATGCTAATGATCATGTGAGGAGGTTCATCTCCTTATGCCGTGGACAAGGCCTGCAGAATAGAGAGGATGCAATGCTGGTACTCTTCCCATCCACATTGGAAGGCCTTGCTGACAAATGGTACAGTCAATATGCAGATGGCCATTTTGCTACACGGGAGGCTCTGAAGACGGCGTTCTCTCAGACATATCGACCAAGTGACTCCTCTGAAGGAGCTCTAGATCAGCTAGAGAACCTAAAGCTAAGATCAGGTGAATCCTTTCATGAACTTCACACTAGAACAAAAGCACTTGTTGCACATCTTCCACATGCTCCAGGTGAATTCTTGGTTTAAAAATGGATAGAAAAAGCTCTGCCCAGGTCATCTCAGTAGAAGCTACGTGAGTCTCTTAGATTGGATGCAACCCTCAATGATTTTGTTGCAGCAGCATCACGCATTGAAGAAGCTAGGCAACATTTTGAAGGGGATACACAACCAAATTATGTTGTAGAACTAGGAAACTGAGGAAGGAACTGGAGGCATTGAGAATGCAACAAAATCACCAAGAGGAGAAGGTCTTTCCATCACTACGTTGCACTCATGAAGAAGTAGCCCAACCTCGTCGTGAGTTAGAAGATTTACGGACCACTCAGGTATAAGAAGGCAAATTTGGTGTACAATATGTAACAACATTGGACATTCCAATGCTAATTGTCCTAACAAGGTAAGCTGTCAATTTTGTGGAAAGGACGGCCATGAAGCTAGAGACTGTTACTACCTCAAGGGTACATAGCAACGAGGTAACCCTCAAGCTCTGGATTCCTATTATGCTAGTACTTAAAATGCACCTAATAGAGAGGAGAATCGTACAAGGAAGCCTAGATACAATAGGCCTGATGTGTTATCACTGCAGTGAGTATGGCCATATGCAAAATAGGTGTTCCCTTCCGGAAGATGCACCTCCTTGTCAGCATTGTCCAGAGGCCAAGGATCACTATACCAAAGATTGCCCAAGAAGCCACCCCACTCCAATTCATATGATTGCAATCTCCCCACAAGTAGAAGGTGTGACCACTCAGTCTTATGCTGTTTCATCTTCTTCAATGCCCATGATGACTAGGGCCAGACAAGCGGCAACAACCCGTAGATAGAAACAAGAGGGTGTTGGAAACAGTCAGAGGCACAGACGACATGGAAGCATGTAAAGACGGAGCAGGGAGCCAGTGGGATCATATTTTCAAACAATTATGTTTTTATTACCTCTTCAAACATCCAACAGTGATTTTCATCACTCTTGTAACATATGTAATATAGACAAAACCCCATTTTGTAATTCATAGCTCCATTTTGTGCAAGCCGAGGAGTCCTCGAGCTTGAGGAGCTTAGATAGAATGCTCGTACCAATTTTGGTTATTTTTAGACATTGTTTACCCTTCCAAATAGCCTCTAGGACCTATTTTTTAACTAGGCCGGTCACTAGATGTGAAACCGGTCAAAACTAGTCTAGAAACTATAAAAAGAGCTAAAGAGCTCATTTTAGAGGTTGGTTCATTTTGGGTAGTGTGAGCAAAGAGCTAGTTTGAGCTTGTAAGAGCCTTCTTGAGGAATAGAACTAATTTCCCACCTTCCATGGTGTCTTGCTTGTCTCTTCATTGTGTGTGTGTATGTGTGTGTGCATCTTTGTGCTTCTCACCTTCACTCTCACAACATCTCACGTTCACGATCTTCATATCACTCCTACCTCTCCCACGGATTGACATTAAGGAGGTGAAGCTTCTTAACGTGGTACTTACCATTGTGCTAGAGCAACACCAAATTTGGCGCCGTTGCCGGGGATCGAGTCTAGGACGAATGTGTGATGGTAAGAGTATAGCAAGAAGTGGCGTTGGAAGGTAAAAATTTCAGTTTTTGTTGTTGTTTTTACTTAGTTTTTAGTGTTTTTCACCTCCCCCACACTCCATCTTCATCATCGCATCATCATCTTCATCTCCAAAAAAATCAGAAAATTCACCATATCCACCCATTCACCTCATTTCCCCTCATTTGTGCATGCCAGAGAGCGAGAGAGAACTTTTGTGCTTGTGTGTGCTTGTGTTTTCTTGAGTTTTCTTGCAGGTACAGAGCTCCAGTGCATCAGGAAAGCTTGGAAAAGGTAAAAATTTCAGTTTCTGTCAGAAATTTCCGACTGTGTCAGACCATCGCGATGGTCCGCCAAGTTCGGAATTTGGAGAAGGCGACCACACCAGCGTGAAGAGCACACCTGCGCCACTAGGAATCCATACTCGCATCCCAAAAATTCATAGTTTGGTGGACCATCGCGACGGTCTCAGACCATCGCGATTGTGTCGCACCATCGCGATTGGCTCAAGCCATCGCGACGGCTCGGCCGGACCATCGCGACGGTTCGCTTTTTCGGACCATCGCGACGGTTCACTTGAGCCATCGCGACGGTCCACTTGGACCATCGCGATTGTTCAGCTGACCCCGGACCATCGCGATTGGCTCACGCCATCGCGCCGACGGTGCCACGTGTCAAGATAGACCATCGCGACGGTTCACTTTTTGGACCATCGCGACACTTCAAAAATTCGGACCATCGCGATTGGCTCACGCCATCGCGCCCAGACCATCGCGATTGGCTCAAGCCATCGCATCGCGGACCATCGCGACGGTTCACTTCGGACCATCGCGATTGTTCCCCGTTGACCGTTGACTCGCGCCATCGCGATTGTCCGCCTGATCACGCCATCGCGATTGTTCATTTTTTGGACCATCGCGACGGTCCATTTCCACGCCATCGCGATCGTTCATTTCGAGCCATCGCGACGGTTCAACCTTACGCCATCGCGATTGTCCACTTTCGCGCCATCGCGACGGTTCACTTTTTGGACCATCGCGACGGTCCACCTTTGACCGTTGACCGCGCCATCGCGATTGTCCGCCTGATCACGCCATCGCGACGGTTCGTTTTTTGGACCATCGCGACGGTCCATTCCCACGCTATCGCGATCGTTCACTTCGGGCCATCGCGACGGTTCGCTTTTTCGGGCCATCGCGATTGTCCAAATTCCACGCCATCGCGACGGTTCGCTTGGACCATTGCGACGGTCCCAGACCATCGCGATTGTCCACCCCCATCGCAAATTTTGGGCTCCAATTTTTGACCAATTTTGAGGGTATTTTTGAGAAATTTTTGGACCATTAGACTCATAGGAGACCCCTTAGCTCATATTTGAGGGAAAATTGGATTGTCAATTTTTACCCCCCAGGGCCTGAACGCTCATAACTTTTTCATCCGAAGTCCGTTTTTTGAGCTTAATAGCTCGTTAGAAAGCTCGTGACGAGTACTACGTGACCTCAACTGTTTTTTTCATAAAAGATACATCTATTTTTAGATAAACTATTTTGAGGTTCACCTAGTTTGGGACTAGGAAGCCAGGGGGCACACATTGAAAATTTGGGCAAACGAGAAGGGACTTAAAAGGGTGTATATGCTCAACTGCTTGATCATTCAATTGCAAATTGGTCTAATATTGGATTTTTCTAGGTCTAGCAAGGGCAATCAAAGGCAAGCAATTAAGGCCGTGAAGACAGTAAAGCTTGGGAAGCGCGGCTTCTTGAGCAACAGGGCATCAGAGCAATCAGAAAAGCCGACTCGAGGTTGGAAGATTACTCAACCCCCTCAGTCAATTCTTAGCTTAGGCTAAACGTTAGCATTGTGGATTAACGACGATAGGAATGCCTCAAGTTCAAGATACCTAATTCTTTCAAGTTTAAGACTTAAAGTAAAGGTGTGTGTGACGCGAAAACCTAAAGGAAAGAACCTAAGTCTGACGGAACGAGAACTCAAAATTATAACGGAAAGTCGAATTCCTGACGCATATATTAAGACAAGAATCCAAGGAAAATTAAAAAGAATTAAGAAAGTAATAACAAAGAACCATTGACGATCTAAGTGTGTAATTGAGTGAGAAAGGAAGGAAATTAATGAACCTTAGATCAGGGAGACACATAGGTAAGTCGGATCGACGAAGCCTTAGATCATCGGAGGCAAGTGTAAGAACTACTGCACGATCTTGGGCTCAGCAATTGCATATTAATTACCCCTACGAGAGCTCAGATACTAGCGAATCAGAAATGGCATTTTGCACAGACAGACCAGACGGAGGGTCGAAGGTAGCATACTTAGAAAAACCAGAAGGACCCTATAGAACGCAATTAGAGTTTCTCCGAACCAACCGATTAGGTGCTCGCATCTATGAGGATGGTTTGCGAAGGCAAGTGGTGCAACTGCACAACCCTGATCAACCCATTGGATTGGAAAGACCAGTGGTGAAATTTGAGAGAGACGCTTACATAGACAAAGAAGGAACCATGTACGTCCTAAGTACGCAGCCAAACGATACTAATGAGTTTGGCACAATTCAATTAGAGACGGAAGCGAAATTTCAAGGAAAAGAACCGTTAGAAGAACCTAGAACACCTAGAGGGAAATCCGTATTAACAAGAATACTCATCCCAGAATGGATCCCTCAAGATAACAGGAGCACCGAGTTGTTTGTAAATAAAGAGACAGATGAAGCCTTTTGGAGGTACAGAAAGGAACACCCTGGTGAGATAGGCATCATTACGATTTATGAATTCAAGGACCCAGATACGCCTGGAAAGGTTGTATACCTGGATGAGACTTCAGAAAGAGTCTTTGTGGTGCCTGAACGCGCTAAAAACACATACACATGGAGAGGTGAATTGATATTCCCTCCATCTAGAACGAACATGAATACAAGTCAACAAGGGGCAGGAACATCCTCAGCCCATGGACATCAAAGAGAAGGAAATAACGGGAAACCGGAAGTAAGCTTCACTCACCCCATAGGGAGAGATAGAACAACCACGGACACTAATAGAGCGGATAGACAAAGAGATCATGGAATACTAGGTGGTAGAGATGATTTTCCTCTACCTAGGCCACGTGAACACGCAAGAGTATTGAGACCCACACAATTAGTAAAATCAATGAAGAATTATTTTGATGGGACAGGAGATCCCTATGACCATGTTGCAGAATTCAAGCAAGTACTAAGAGCAGAACAAGTTGAAGACATGTTCACGCAGTACAACGCATTTGGACTAACGTTAAAGAATACCGCTTTAACTTGGTTCCAACCATTGCAACAAAGGCAATTTAGAGACATCCATCACTTTTTAGAGTCATTCATCACTGAATTCTCTAAAAGTGGGATTAGACACGACACGTCTTCGTTGATTCATAGCTTTAAACAGACCCCTCAGGAAACAGTAAGGCTGGCAGGACGTAGGTTCAGACAATATGTTGAACGATGTCCAATGCAAGAGCTACCCTCACAAGCTAAGCAAGTGTCCTTGTTTTTAGATGGCTTGTTGAGCTCTAAACTACGCTCTTATGTGTACCTAAAAGAACCCAGAACGCTAGAGGAGTGTGTAAGAATATGTATAGACATCGAGGACAACCTAGGTGATGAGTTAGAACTCTCAAAGGTCTATAAGGACTCAGATTGTTCTTCTCTAGCATCCACAAAATTGTCTAATTCGATAGAGGACCTAGCAGAAAAAGTGGCCCAAAAACTAGGAGTTTCTAGTAAACAGGTGCCCAAGCTACCAACTAATGTACGTTGTTACACTTGTGGTGGAAATCATTTGGCAAACGTGTGTCCCAATGCACCTCAACCTCAAGCCAACCCTAGTGGCCAATATTGTACAATTGAGAGAAGATCCACGAATCATACGGCTCAGGACTGCCCATACAACAAACAAACCGTGAGACAGAACTACCCGCAAACATACCAACAGCCAGGTAGGTATCAAGGCCAATACAATGCTCAGCCTTATTACTATAGGCCTCCTCAGAACTACCCATACCAGGCTCAACAGAGACCTCAACCCGTCTTAGCTCAGCAGCCACCCCCACCAGCGAATGTCATCTCAGTCAAATACGCTGCTGCTGAAGAGAACCTAAGTAGGGCCTTAGTGCCTTCTTCACCCTTGATCACAGAAAGTGACCCGAACTCAAACAGTTTTGACTCTACTCATGTAACTAGTCCACCCGCTTATTACACGGAGTCACCAGAACATGTGGAGACATATCATTATGATAGTCCACCAATGGAACCTAGTTGGGAGCCAGACTATGCTAATGTGATGTACACAAACCCAAACCCACGGCCCCAATTGAGACAACAAAGACTACAGGGCCCTAGAGGACCATGCTTTAGGTGCCAAGGAGATCACTTCATTAAGGATTGTCCACATCCCCCAATAGCAAGGCAATCACAGTACTATAGCATACAAGGCTTTTGTGTCGATTGTGGCAAAGAGCACATAATCAAAGATTGTCCTAAGAACCCAGTTAGCACTTCGAATGTGACACCGATCAACGTGATAGGTATTGTAAATAATGCAGATGGATCCAACCCTACATACGTGCCTATCCAAGCTATAACCAGAGCCCAGACACTCTTACAAAACCAACAGCTTAATCAAGAGAAAGTAGCCGGAACTAGTGAAGTTGCAGAATCTAGCAGTAAAAAGACAAAATCTTGGAAAGATTCTAGGGAAAGAATCAAGAGAAAGTGGAGTAAAAAGATAAGTGAGTTGGAAGGAAGTTTGAAGGAATCTAGAGCCAAAATCCAAGAATTGACTTCACAAGAATTAAACCAAGAAAATCCAGCTCAGAAATCAGGATCAGTTTTGGCGGAACCCATACCGGAAGATTTAGACATGATGTTTCGTGCATATCAGGCAAGATTAAAAGAGGGACCTCAAGTAACGGAAATGAGTAAAAACTACCCTCGAGCTGATCTAGAAATTGAGAGAACTAAACTTTGCATGAAGATGGTAGAGTTAGCACAAGCTTTGTTCGAAGCCTCTAGATATCTTAATTGGAATAACATGGCAAAACCGGAATTACACTTTCAAGGACTAATGGAGAGGCTAGAACACTTGATAGGAAGCAAAGAGAAAAAGGATCAGTCTAGGAATCCTATTGTCCCAGAGACACAGGAAAGGATTGCACCACCCCTGTCTCAAGTACCCAATACAGAAAGCCAAGACAATTTGTCTTCCATACATAGGTACTCGCATGAATTTTTGAGAGAAATACAGGAAGAGAAATGGAGAAAAGAACAGGGAACTCATCCTCCTATTCAAGAAATAGACGACTTGCAGGAACAATTTCCCCAAGACATCCCCTCTATATATGATGATGTAGAGGTGGAACAACTGAGTGAACCCACAGGATTTGAATCTAATTCTTTACAAGAATTACCTCAGTTCACAGGACCTTGGGAAGCTAAGTCTATTAGTATGAGAACACCCACGATAATAGTGAGGAATGAAGAATCAGTGATCCCTAGGAACACGGAAGTGATCAAGAACACTAAAGTACAGTGTAATCTCACTCTGGAGGAATTGTTAAAGGTAAAACCAGAATTGTGGAAGCACGTAGCAAATCAATTCCCTGAGCTTGCTACCACACCCTCTCAAATAGGATCACATAAAAAGGTACCAGAGATACCCCTGGAAAAGATTGGAGACGTAAGCGAAGGAGAGGAAGGTAACACATATCTTCCAATAACCCATCAGGGCTACACCACGAAAGCCATCCTAGATTCAGGAGCCGGAGTAGCCATCGCTACCACCGCTTTGTGGAAACGTTGGGGTAAGCCAGCACTCAGACCCACCAGGATGAAACTACAAATGGCTGATGGACACATAGAAAAACCATTAGGCTTACTAGAAGGCATATCTCTCACCACTTGTGGTGTGGAATTCGAGCATACTTTCGCCATTTGTGACTTCGCGAAAAATCGTGCTTATGAGATGATATTGGGACGACCATTCATGCGTCAGTTGCAAATTGTACAAGGTTGGGGAACTAATTCGTTGTACTTGCAACATTTAGGAGTGACTACCAAAGTCAATCTTAAAGACTATTCACACAGAGATGTACCCCCAATACAATGGAATACCATCCATAAGACACCAGTAGAGACGGAATCCGTGCACTCATTAGAGTCAGATCCTTCTTGGTTGCATGAGGATACCCATTTATGGATGTGTAAAGTAGCCAAACAAGAGGAAGAACGATTAGAAGCAAGGACCTTAGGTGCAGAACAAAATCCACGAACTCTTCAGGACCCAGCTTATGCACCTGTAGTATTCCCAGACGAAGAGTTTGAACCCCATGGTTGGGCAGAAATTCTAGCAACCATGGATGTAGCCATCAATGAAGAACAATGGACACCCCACTGTGATGAGGATGGCTATGACATTTCAGTTTTCACGATAGAGCCGATCATGTGCGATGCAATTTTAGAAGAGTGTGAACCTAACACTGATGCATTTGAGGATGCAAGCGATTTTGATTTAGAATCAATTATCATGGACCCACCCTTTGCATCAGAGGAAGAATATTTCTACGAAGTAGAGACTCACACTCAGAGACACGAGGACATTACGAATGAGGTAAGGTTAGCCACTCAAGTGACTACTAAAAGTGAAGGAAAGAAAAGAAAGAAGAAAGAAACCATGTCAGAAAAAGAAGAATCTTTGTTTGAAGTACCCGAGAACTTCAAGAAATATGAAATCGACGATAGAAGAATCATGGTACAAATGCCTAATAGAAAGGCGAATGACGGGCAAGTATATGATAATCGAGAGAAAACCAAGAAAGTAATAGTTGCCATAGAAGGAGAAGAAGAAAAATGCACATTCATAGGGCATGATTTGACGACTGAAGAAGAAGAAGAGTTAGTTGCCCTATTGCGTGAATATAGAGATGTTTTTGCTTGGAGTTACAAAGATTTGAAAGGAGTGGATCCAGATATATGTTCTCATAGAATCCCTTTGACTCCAGATGCAAAACCGACAAAACAGAAACCGTACACATATAATGATAACTACGCTGCGAAGATTAAAGAGGAGATAGATCGCTTGATAGAAGCAGGATTCATTTACGAAATTGAGCATACCGAATGGGTATCCCCCATTGTGGTTGTGCCCAAGAAGAATGGAAAATTGTGTGTGTGTATTAACCTTAAAAAAGTTAATGCCACCACGATTAGAGATAGTTATCCTCTTCCTATCACGGAACACCTATTGGAAAGAGTTGCGGGCAAGGAAGTTTACAGCTTTCTTGATGGATTCTCAGGCTATAACCAAGTAGCCATTGCTCCAGAAGATCAACACAAGACGGCTTTTGCCACTGAATGGGGCATATTTGCATTTCGTGTAATGCCATTTGGCTTAACAAATGCACCCGCCACTTTCCAACGACTTATGTGTCACGTTTTTAAGGAATTCTTACGCAAGAGCTTGGAAGTTTATGTCGATGACTTATGTGCTCATTCAAATGTAAGACAGACACATATTCCAGAGTTAAGACAAATATTTGACAAATGTCGAGAATATCAGGTTTGTTTGAACCCAGAAAAATGCGTTTTCATGGTCAGACAAGGCAAAATTCTAGGACACATTGTGTCAAAAAATGGAATCTCTACGGACGAGGAAAAGGTGAAGGTAATTGCAGAATTACCTAGACCAACTAATGTGAAAGAAGTACAAGCATTTATGGGCCATTGCGGTTATTATAGGAGATTCATACACATGTATGCAATCATAGCCAAGCCTTTGTACTCTCTTTTGACCAATTTTGAGTGGACAGATGAATGTGAAAATTCATTCAATGAACTTAAACGACGTTTGTGCTCAGCACCTATATTGACAACCCCAGATTGGAGTAAGCCATTTCATGTACATGTGGATGCATCCAATTACGCCATAGGATGCGTGTTAGCACAACCCACGAGTGAAGGTAACATAGATCTCCCCATAGCTTACGCGAGCAGACAATTGAACGCAGCAGAAAGAAATTACACCACGACGGAACGAGAAGGATTAGGGATGATCTACGCAGTAAAGAAGTTTAGGCACTACTTGTTGGCCAACAAATTCAAGTTCTTTACAGATCATCAAGCCCTATTGTACTTAGTCAACAAACCATGTAACACAGGACGACTGATACGTTGGTTTCTATTACTCATGGAGTATGATTTTGAAGTGGTAGTTAGGAAGGGAAAGACGCATCTTAGAGCTGACCACCTTTCAAGATTAACCTCAGGAGAAGCTCCTCAAGGAGTAGCGGATGAATTACCAGATGCATACTTGTTTAACCTTGAGATAGCACCAGAATGGGCTAAGCCTATAGTCCCCATTCTCACATATGGACCCAAGAATCCTAGGATAAAGATCAGAGAAGGAGAGATTACCAAGTCTCAGAGGTACCAAATAATGGCAGGAAGCATATATAAACAGGATAAGCAAAAGGTTCTTGCTTGTTGTGTAGATGAATCAGAGCCTGAGAATTGGTTGCAATTAGCACACGTAGGTGCACTAAAGCAACATCATTCAAAACATCGAACACTACAGACTCTGCAAAGACTAGGAGTATATTGGCCTACGATGGAAGCAGATGTCTACAAGTTGTGTAAGGAATGCCATGTTTGTTGTGAAAGACCACCAGTAGAACATGCTACACTATATCACGTGTCTCTCACACCAGACTGGAGTGAACCTTTAGTGACATACTTGAGGACGAACACATTCCCTCAAGGAATGACCTTAGCTCGACAACGCAATCTAGATCAGGAAGCTCAAGACTATTCACTTATTGGCGATAATTTATACAAAAGAGGACGAGATGGATATCTAAGACAATGTGTTCATGAGAGCGAATATCTTAGCATACTAGAGACTGCACACCAAGGTGTTGCAGGAGGTCACTTTGGACCAGATAGGATAATCAAAGCCATCCTCTTTGCAGGATTATGGTGGCCCACTCTTCACATGGATGCACATACCTATGTAAAGAGATGTGACGTGTGCCAAAGAACTCAGTTTCCTACTCGCAGAGATGAAATGCCATTGAAACCCATGATGGGCGGACGTGCATTTTCAAAGTGGGGTATAGACTTTGTAGGACCCATTAACCCCCCTGCAAAAGGTACACATGCTGAATACATTATTGTTGCCACAGATTATCTTACGAAATGGGTAGAGGCAAAAGCCACAAAAAAGAATGATGCTCACACGACTGCAAAATTCTTATTTGAAAATGTCTTTACAAGATATGGATTGCCTATAGAGTTAGTGAGCGATCGAGGCACTCACTTTCTAAACCAAGTCATTGAATATTTGTTATAGGATTTTATGGTGATTCACAAGAAATCTGCACCATATCATCCTCAGGCCAATGGTCAGGCTGAAAGCACTAACAAGATACTTTGTACCGTACTGACGAAACTCGTGAACAATAAACGTTCAGATTGGGACAAACAGCTACACCACGCTGTTTGGGCATATCGAGTGGCCTACAAGACCGTACTCAATGCAACTCCCTTTCAGATGGTTTTTGGCCAGAATGCAGTGCTTCCATTGGACTTCTTGATACCGACCCTTAAGGTTGCACAAGAACATCAGTGGACCGGCCATGAATTATCAGCGAGAATAATGGACTTGGAACGATTAGGAGAAACCAGGCTAAAGGCAGCAGCAGGAATATACGCAGCGAAGAAGCGACAGAAAGCATATTTTGATGCACATGTGAAAGATAAAGGCCTAAAAGAAGGAGATTTAGTTCTAGTATATACGCTGAAACAGCACGCACGGAAGTTAGAAAAGCGAGGTTATGGACCTATGATCATTAACAGACTTTCGACAAGTGGAGCAGTACAGTTAGCCACCTTAGAAGGAGACATAATGCCTAATTACATTAGTGGCTGTAGAGTCAAGCTATATCAGGAACCTCTTACGGAGGATATGCTTAGACGACTCACGTTGGCAAAGAAGCGTAAGGAGGAAGAAAATAGAATACGAGCTGAAGCTCAGGCAGAAGCCATAGAACGCATTAAGCGCATGAAGCTAAGAAGACAAGGACTAGGGAGAGAACATTACAACCATCTGGAAACATCACCCAGATATCCCATGGCCATGTGTCAAGTAAAGTCAACCACTCATCCTAGCATAGTGGACAGAAGACCATTCATTACAGTTAGGCTAAAGCACGACAACCCTTGCCAAGAACTCAGGGCTTTAATTGACTCAGGTGCTGCGACTAGTGCGATTAGATGGTCCCACTATAAGGATTCAGGAATAGAAATGCGACCAATTGAGGCATACCTCATAGGCCTAGGAGGCATGGAAACCCCTTGCATGGGTGAGGTGGACCTTCCTATCCTCATTAAGGATGTGACCATGACAGCGAAGCTACTAGTGTGCCATGATGACGACCTGATAGAACCCCTAATCCTTGGCCAAGATTGGCTATACGATCACTCAGTGGACCTAAATCTTAGACAAGGCTCCTTACAGATTGGAACCTTAGAACAGAAGCGGGTGATACCGCTTGAATTCCCTAATGGCATTCCGATTGAGGTTTGTAACCCTAGACCCTATGAAACGCATGCGACGGAAGACCGGAAGATCTTGGGTCAGACCAGTCACGTTACGTCTACACCAACCCACTCGGGCTTGGCTATGGACAGTTGTCAATCAGAAGGACGACCGGAGATCTTCCCGGGGACTTCCTGCAAACTAGAAGAGGCAGCTACCCATCCGCTAGGGCAGATGGACACAATCAGCGGTCAGGTGGGTTGCATCAGCGGCCAAATGAGCACGACACCCTGCGGTGCTCATCCTTCCAAACTTGTTGCGGACTGGCCTAGATTAAAGTTAAAGAATGCATCACTTCCTAATGGGCAGGTCACGCAAGTGTTGGATCTCCCTTCTTTTCCAAAGCAGAGTGTCCATCCGACCTCTCTACCTCCACCACGACAGAGTCAACCACGACGAAGGAACCCAGACCGACGACAGTATCAGAAGACACAACAAGGAAAGCAGTTTAGGCCACCCAAAGGAAGCGGCACCAGACAAATATGGGTGCCAAAAGGACAAAAAGCACCGAAGAACTCCAACCATGCAGAGATCGACAAGAAAAAGGCAGGGCAGAAACAGAATCAGTATCCACCATCCCCTCGACCTCCTTCTACAGGTCCGAGCATTCGACAAATTTGGATCGCCAAGAAATACCTTACCCATAGACCCACACCCACGCAGATTTGGGTACCCAAACCATGTATCATAGCTCAACCCTTAAGCCATGTAATATATACCCCTCACAAATCTTTCCGTCCCTTAATACCACCACACCCGATACTACCTTTGACCCCTCAGCAGAAACCCACCACCCACTCAAAGACTCTTAGGAAATGGATACCGAAGCGTGTCCAACCGTCTTCCCCTAACCCCATGTCTGACAAAACTACCCCCCCGACTAACATACAACCTTGTAATAAATCACTAACCTTTAAACCTTGTATAAATTCACCCACCATCGCCACACATCACTCATAATCTCATCTCATCAAGAAATGTATGCTTAATCTGAAACGTGTAGGTGTCTAGAGACCTGCACTAGTGCTGCAAGAAGCATTGCATCCATCACATCATAGCACTTGGCTACACGGGTTACGCATCAGTTATGGAAAGGGATTGCGGTCTCACTTTAATGGGATCATAATTAATTTCCATGCTATTGTGTTAATCTTTTGTAGCAGATCTTTCTCACTAGCGCACCAGTCATCATGCAAACTGACGAAGGACCTTCAGGAGCAGGCCCCAGTGTAGCGGCAGTGCCCCTCAACGTGTTACGAGCAGAATCCCACCCTACTGCTCCGCCGCCAGAATTCCAAGGATTTCCAGGGCCCATGCCGATCGACAACCCACCTATGGGCTACACGGAAAAGATACACCGTAACTCTCACTGGTTTCAGGGACTTGCAGGACCCTTAGCGGACGCGGATTTCATATTTGAATCCACTTTGACATTTGATGACCGCACTTGGGGAAAATACCAATTCTTCTCCAGAGAGTTCGAAGCCCTACAGAACACCCAAGACTTAACTCACGTTTGGGCCAGAGCAGGCTTCACGGAGTATTTCGGTGATCCTCTGCCCAAACCTGACTTTTACAGGTGTTATTATTTAATCACTACTTTGCTGGCCTCAGAGAATAAGGATACTCCCGGAACTTTTATTTTGCCTTCTTTAGTGGATGATCCACCCTACAAAAGGTTTTACCTCTCAAAAGATTTAATCAGAGCGGCCATCAAAATTCATGGCACCCACACACCCACAGATCGAGAAAGATTAATTCCAGACCCTATGAAACGTGGGGACGTCACTAAGTGGGAGGAGATCTCAGCAATTACACCTGAGCTGTCAAAGCCACTAAGGATATGCATGCAACACTTCGCATTTCCCGCTCAGGACAGATTTACCATGCCCCACAAAAGAATATGGTTTGGATTGTACTTAGCGTGTACCGGACCTCAGACTGTTGATCTGGCGAGCTGGATCATTGATCAAATGTATTTGGCACAACACAGATGGGAACGCAAGAAAGTGCTTAATGGATGTTGTGCGCTCACAAGAATTGTTTATATGTGCTTGGCCTATGACTTGCCAATTGAACGTGCATTAACAGGAGCAGAGCTGAAGGCATTCAAAGGAACGACGAAGAAAGCCAGGAAGCCCAGTAGAACACGGGCAGGTAAGCGCATGAGAGGGACCATTCCTTGCCTTCAAGTGCCAGAGTCACCATCACCACAACCCTCTCCAGAGCGATCACCAACAGAAGCCGCTCCCACAGTGCAACCTATTCGCATACGGTTGTCTAGACCAGTGGTCACGGAGGGCACTACTAGTATCGCTGCACCTCAGGCAGCTGCAACCACAGAACCCACCACCACGACAGCAGAAGCTCCCACCACTATTGGTGCGGAAGCCTTTTCTTTCCCAATACCACACATGGAGGCAGAACCAATAAACACAACATTCGATTTTGAGATGCCGGATGCATTCTCAAATGAATTCCAGTTTTCAGAGGCACAAATGTTCTCTCAAGAATATGAACGCCCCAGCTACCCTACCACACCGCGGGATCTACCACAGGGACAAGTTGTGTCTAGCTCTGATGATGAACGAACAACCACAGATGACGAAGAAGGTGACGATGAAGCCAGCCAGGGCACTCATGATTCCCAAGAACAAGGACAGACAGATGGCCAAGGCCAACAAACCGATGCACACGGTGACACCAGCACGCACGAAGAGGAGACTTTCGAAGCAGCAGCTTACACGCTGGCAATCAAGAAATTATATCGTACGATGGAGAAAGTCTGGGCACGGAAGAAATTGACTGAAGAAGAGAGCCAGGCCCTAATCGAACAAGAACTAGTCTCCGGAGGATTTGAAGAAGTCTACATCAGAGGGTTTAGAGAACTGGTCCAATCCATCGGCCCGGTCGAAGCATTGAGGTATTTACAAAGGAAGCCACTCCCCCAATATGACCCTCGCAGAGTTCGCCTGCTATCGAAGCCCGGTGAATATATTCGAGTTCCGGTAGGTGCTCAATCATCCCATCAGGCACAAGATGCACGCCTACGGCCGGAAAGATCCTTCACCGAAGAAGCCATCCTAGTCGACTCCCCGCCACGCACTACCGTTGTACATACTACCACTATCCTTGAAATAACATCCACACCATCTACTCCTCTCTCACCTCATGTTTCACCAACCCATCCTGTATCCCCCGCACACCCACCTGCTCCTCCCACATCCACACCAGCCCATGGCAACATAGCCACAACCTTTACCCCGCCCATTCATGCCACCATGCCCGCACCCAACCCTCCGCATCTACATGTTAACCCCTTCACCCCTTCATCCTTTCCATCCTTTCCCCCACCTTTAAGACCCCCTTTCACCTTTCTAACCCCACTCACCTTCTCACCAGTTTCACCTCCCCAACCCACCATAACCCCTCTATCCCCTTTTCACCAAGCTACTCCAGCCATCCCCCCTGTAAATTACTCTACATTTGTAAATCCCGTCTTCACACCTACACAACCACCCACATACACACCGCTTTTCACAGTCACCGCACTTGACACGTCCAATGACATGGACATCTCACCACCCACCACACCAGCACCCACTCCACTCACAGCACCATCATATTTAGGTACGTCACAATTTTCCACGATCACCACTGCATCCACCTTCCCAACCCCATTCCCCATTCCCGTTGCATCTACTTCCACTGCATCCTCACTTAACACTTCGTTACTATTATCGCCCACCATAGACACTGCACTTCAACAAATGTTCACATGCATGACACAAGTACGAGATGAGTTTGCATCTCTTGGCAACAACTATCAACAGCTGCAGAGGACGACAAATGAATTACAGTCGCAGCTTAATTCATTATCGATCGAGAATGCCTCGTTAAATACGCGATACCAAGAACTAAGAGATGCATATCATAAGCTAGAGCTAGAAAATGAAGAGAAAACAAAAGAAGCCACTGCTGATCTGGACAACCTGCTTCGAGCCCAAACAATTAGGAACGCGACGCTGACCAGAAATATGGGCCTACTCAGGAGGCACCTAGCCGCAGCCCAGGAGGAGAACGTGAGACTCCAAGCGCAGAATAGAGAAAATTTGGAAGCGGCACTGGACCACCCTGAACAACCATTAAGTCCGAGCAGATTCAAGGCAATCCCATCTGAATCGATGCGGATGTTGCTAAATGACCACGTTCGACTGCTAGAGGACTATGATCGAATGAACGAAGAACATCAGAAGCTAAAAGAAGATCACAAGTTGCTACAACTCAGAGAACCGGCACCACAACAACTACCAGTGGCAGCAGAAGTACCAGAACCTGTGGACCCCTCTCCTGAACTCATAGAGGAACTCAACGCACTACGGGCCCAGGTAACCACTCTCCAATCACGCATAGATGTATACGAAGCACCACCACGGCCTGATTCCCCACCAGAGATCCCAGCTGACGACGAGAACATAACCATTCCGGTGGAGGAAACGTTTGAAGAAGCATACGAGCCAATACCCATCCCAGGCGGACAAGTCGCGGCCGAAGGCCAGATGACCTATGAACTTCCGACCCCCGCATGGATGAAGACTGTGGAGGAGATTGGAACAACGCACTCAGCTAGAGTCGGGGCCCAGCTACATGCTATGGCCATGATCGAAGAACGAATTTTGCAATCTCCCTACTTTGCTCAATTGGCCCCACGCAGGTACATATCCGGGCATGAGCTTCAATACAAACCTTACTTCATGCTAATGGCCGAATACCAGCTGGCCATAGAAAAGCGAACTGGCAAGAAGCCATCACATGCAACCCAGTTTGAGCCTGAAGACTTGCCACTGGATGCGCAACAAGGCACTATTTATCAACCAGATTGGCGTACACGTCTTTTACAGGAGTACCCAGAAATGATGAGCACATGGGTGAAAGCGCCCTTACATTTAAAGTATAATCCTTGCTGGGGACCAGTACCACGACGCCGCTCCTGGACTGCATTCGCTATCAAAGTACAAAACAATAGGCAGTGTCAGGATTGGCTGAATTACCCCTACTTCAAGCCACCCACCGAGTTGCCCACTGTTGGTTATATGATGGCCACAATCCGTCACTGGCTCCCTCGCCTGAAGCATATGGATGATATCGCAGCGCATATGACTGTCAAAATTTTTGACATGATGCAAATGATATTTAAAGTCTTCCGACGCGTCAAAGCACCGCATGTAAACACCCCGGGATTTGAGCATGGTAACTTTGATCTAGTATATGACATGAGCACAACACCATCGCTCCGGGTGTGTTATGCCTGGCACTGTAGGATAAAATACCTCCCGGCATGCTACAAACAAACCTTTGAAGAGATGTTCACCACCGAGTTTTGGGAATACCATTCCGAGGTATTCATCAGCAGGCCCACACATTTATTGCAACTTTTTGCCTGCGAGCGAATGGTTTATTCCGCGCACTATCAACTCCCGCCACCCGACGAACCGCAACCGATCGACTGGGAGAAGCTCGAGGCTGATCTGGCCCGAGGCATTCGAGTATCTGAGCACACCCTCGCTCACGACCTCCTACAAAACTACATCCGGCAGACCGCACAACAAGGTTCTGTCGAGGACGACAGAAGCGAGAGGGAGGGGGGTGTTGGAAACAGTCAGAGGCACAGACGACATGGAAGCATGTAAAGACGGAGCAGGGAGCCAATGGGATCATATTTTCAAACAATTATGTTTTTATTACCTCTTCAAACATCCAACAGTGATTTTCATCACTCTTGTAACATATGTAATATAGACAAAACCCCATTTTGTAATTCATAGCTCCATTTTGTGCAAGCCGAGGAGTCCTCGAGCTTGAGGAGCTTAGGTAGAATGCTCGTACCAATTTTGGTTATTTTTAGACATCGTTTACCCTTCCAAATAGCCTCTAGGACCTATTTTTTAACTAGGCCGGTCACTAGATGTGAAACCGGTGAAAACTAGTCTAGAAACTATAAAAAGAGCTAAAGAGCTCATTTTAGAGGTTGGTTCATTTTGGGTAGTGTGAGCAAAGAGCTAGTTTGAGCTTGTAAGAGCCTTCTTGAGGAATAGAACTAATTTCCCACCTTCCATGGTGTCTTGCTTGTCTCTTCATTGTGTGTGTGTATGTGTGTGTGCATCTTTGTGCTTCTCAGCTTCACTCTCACAACATCTCACGTTCACGATCTTCATATCACTCCTACCTCTCCCACGGATTGACATTAAGGAGGTGAAGCTTCTTAACGTGGTACTTACCATTGTGCTAGAGCAACAGAGGGACTCCAGGATAAAGAGGAGGAAAAGAAGGTTGGGTGGAAGGACCAAGAAAATATTGAAGGAGCTTATGAAAGGATGGCTACTTCACTAAGGGATCAACCAACAAGTCTGCAAGAAGACACACATGAGGTAAACATTGATCAGATCTTCAAAGGCATTCATCACAAGGTTAGTCTCTACCAACTCATAAAGATGGATTCAAAAATAAGGAGTGACCTATTAAAGATTATACACTATGCTCACTTGATCCACCCGCCTAGCATAGATGGTTTCATGGTTGATTTTCCCCTTGCAACGCTGGCAGACTACCAAAGCTCAAGGTTATCTATTTTTATAAAGGATGAAGCTCTCACAGGTGTGATCATAGATGGAGGCTCTAGCATCAATTTGATGCCAGATTTCATAATGACGAAACTAAATTTGAACCCCACCAAGGTGGCACCATTCACAGTTACACGAGGAGATCAACATAAGGTTGCGCCTCTTGGCATTATTGAAAAGGTACTGATGATAGTATAGGTTGCCACTTTGTTCTAGATTTTGTTGTTATTGCACTTCCACAGGAGACTTCTTACCCTTTACTTCTGGGGAGACCTTGGCCGAGGCAAGCAAAAGCTTTGCAAGATTGGGGGAAAAACAAACTATAGATTTCAACAAGCACCAATAACCAACTACAACTACATTTGGAAGAAGGATTCGACTCATGGAAAACTACTAGATATACTGTGGACACTCAGGAAATGCCCTCTCTACACCAAGAAGAAGATACATTATTGAATTGGATGATGGAAAGTGCAGAGTGTTGCATGGTGGAAATCAATGAAATAGAGGAAGAAGTTGCAGATGAAGGAGTTGTAGGAAAAGGCCATGAAGTTCACAAGGAGTTGGAGAATGAGAGTTTGCGGGACAATACAAACTTTGAAGGGGCAACAAATATAGAAGTATCCGGGAAGGAAAGTTATGAACCTGAGTGCAGAGAAGATCTTCCTTTTTCAAATATACCTCAAGGATGGACGAGAGAACATATTGCAGAATATAAGCTAAAGTCTAGTCCTGCATACAGTGGAGATGATTTCTCAAACAAGACTAGTCCTGAAGCAGTGGTTCAAGAAGTAAATCTAGCGGATGAAGAGAACCCTCAAATAGTCCACTTGGCCTCTTGGCTATGGCATTATCCCTCTTTACTGCAAAAGGTAACTTCTTTACTTTTTTCTTATAAAAATGTCTTTGCATGGTCCTACAAAGATCTAACTGGGATACCAGAGGAGCTTGAATTACACCGAATACCCTTAGTTGAGGGAGCTGTGCCTACAAGAAGTAGGCCGTATGGACACAATCCAAAGTATCCAGAGGCGGTAAAGTTGGAAATTACAAAACTAGAAGAAGTAGGTATAATTGTTCTCGTAGAACATTCCACGTGGCTTTCTTCTATGGTTATTGTACCCAAGAAAAATAGTGGAAAAATAAGAGTCTGCATTGACTTTCGTGCCTTGAATAAAGTGACTCTTCAAGATGGATTTCCTCAGGCTTCACAAAGCAAGTACTTGAGGAAGTAGCCAATCACACTTTTTATAGCTTCTTGGATGGTTTTAGTGGCCACAATCAGATAGTGATCCATCCTGATGATAGGGACAAAACAGCCTTCGTTACTCCATGGGGCACTTATGTCTATACCCGCATGGCTTTTGGTTTGAAGAATGCACTAGCTTCATTTAATAGAACAATGTATCTAATATTGGGAAAATGGTTGACAACCTTTCTACGCATTTTCATGGATGATTTTTTAGTGTTTTTAGGCACAGATAGAAGAGCAGCACTTCAAGATTTCCATGACCATTTGAAAAATCTAAAGGAAATCTTTGAGCAATATCTCAAAACAGGTTTGAAATTAAATCCTGCTAAATGTCATTTCTTGGTCACCAAGGGCGCTCTTCTTGGTCACATAGTATCAGTTGAAGGGATAATGGTTGACCCTGCAAAGGTTACTGCTATTCTTTCTATGCCTATTCCACAAAGCCCAAAGGAAGTGCAAAGTTTTTTGGGCGATGAAGGATATCATAGAAGATTCATACGATGTATTCAGAAATAGCTAAGCCCTTGTCAAGGCTTACCAGTAAAAAGGTCCCCTTCTCATGGAGTGCTAAAGCTGAGAAAGCATTTTGTGAAGTAAAATTGAGGCTATGTACTGCTCCACTTTTAAGTGTTCCTAACTGGTCATTAGAGTTTCATGTGCATACAGATGCCAATCTTCATGCTGTTGGTGCGGTCCTAGCTCAACGATCATCTCACAAGGTTGATAGACCTATCTCCTTTGCCAGCAAACTACTCACCAAGGCAGAAAGGAACTAAAGTACGACCGAAAGGGAAGGTTTGGCCATTATATTTGCTCTTCAGAAGTTTCGGCATTACCTTCTCCATGTACATTTTATAGTCATATCTGACCATCAGCCTTTGAAGTACTTGATAAACAAGCCTAGAGTAGCTGGAAGGGTTTGGAGATGGTTACTCCTGTTTCAAGAATTTAACTTGATATTCATATTAAGCCAGGAAGAGAGCACTACATGGTAGATCAAGTATCCAAGACTACGATGAGTGAGAAGGCAACAGGTATTAATGATGAATTGGTGGAAAGTAATCTCTTCCTAGTAGCAACCCAAACTGATTGGTATGGTGGAATTCTCAATTTTCTTACTAGTGGAAAACTCCTAGAACACTTGACACCTATAGAAAAGAGAAGATTGCTCCTTAAAACCAAAGCATACTCACTTAAAAGTGGAAATTTATATAGATATTGTCAGGATGGTATCTTGAGAAAGTATGTTTATCCAGAGGAGGTAAATCTTTTGATAGAGGCTGCACATAGTGAAGGGCATCTAAAGGGGGAAGAATTGGCTCACATAATCATCCACAAAGGACTATGGTGGCCTCATATTTACAAGGATGCAATCAAGTTTGCTAAAGAATACCACATTTGCCAGAGATGTGCTCCTATGCCAACCAAATTGAATTTTCAACCATTAGTCATATCTACAGGATGGCTTCCATTTGAACGATGGGGTCTTGATTTCATAGGACCTATTAATCCAACTGGTCACCCTAGGCGTAAGAGGTATATTTTGATGGCCACATGTTATGCAACTAAATGGATAGAGGCTAAAGCTACTATGGACTGCATGGCTTTAACAGTAACGAAGTTTTTGTATAAACGTATTTTCCCAAGATTTGGTTGCCCATTGGAAATCACTAGTGATAGGGGGACACATTTTGTGAATCAATTGCTCCAATTTATATTTGACAGGTACAAGGTCTTCCATACTATCCAAGGGCAAATGGCCAAGCACAAAGCTCCAATAAGATTTTGATCGGGTTGCTGCACAAATTATCTTTTGATCATCAAAGCTTCTAGCCACAAGCATTGATTGGTGCAATTTGGGCTTTCAGAACTACAAAGAGGGGAACCATTGGTGAGAGTCCATTTCGCTTAGTATATGGAAAAGAGGGATTAGCACCATTCGAATATATTATCAAAAAAGAAATTGGAGCCAAATCCATTGGAATTGAACCCCCCATTAGGAGACTAGTGGCATTAGAAGAATACAAGGAAGGAGCAATGCAAAAACTTCAGGTCACACAAGAAGAGCACAAAAGATTGCATGACAGGTATCTTAGGACCAATGAAGTATAGGAAGGATCCTTGGTTTTGGTGCATCAGATCCTAGCAGTTTCAACCAAATTGGCACCCAAATGGATAGGACCATAAAGAGTGATAAAGGTATTACCACATGGAGCAGTGCATCTAGAGGATTTGCAGGGTAAGAGGATACCCCTGGTCAATATCTCCAGGGTGAAGAAGTACGTGAATTAAGTTAAGATGGAAGAACTTCATTCACTGTACATATCATGTTTCATTCAGTGTTTGCAGTTTATTTTGGTTTTATTGAAGTAAGAAAAATAAAGGAGGAATTGCACCGCGACGGTGAAAAGACTTGATGTGGGGGTCTGTATCACGACATCTCTCTCTCTCTCTCTCTCTTTCTCTCTCTCTCTCTCTCTCTCTCTCTCTCTCTCTCTCTCTCTCTCTCTCTCTCTCTCTCTCTCTCTCTCTCTCTCCACTCACCACATGCGCACGTTGCACTCTCTCTCTCCCTCCCTCTCTCTCTCTCTCTCTCTCTCTCTCTCCCCCTCTCTCTGTGCCCACCCGCATGCTCTCTCTCTCCATCTGCCCACCCGCATGCTCTCTCTCTCTATCTGCCCACCCGCATGCTCTCTCTCTCTCTCTCTCTCTCTCTCTCTCTCTCTCTCTCCCTCTCTCTCTCTGCCTATCCGCATGCGCTCTCTCTCTCTCTCTTCCTCTCTCTCTCTCTCTCTCTCTCTCTCTCTCTCTCTCTCTCTCTCTCTCTCTCTCTCTCTCTCTCTCTCTCTCTCTCTCTCTCTCTCTCTCTCTCTCTCTCTCTCTCTCTTCCTCTCTCTCTCTCTCTGCCCACCCGCATGCACTCTCTCTCTCCCTCCCTCTCCCTCTCTCTCTCTGCCCACCCGCATGCGCTCTCTCTCTCTCTCTCTCTCTCTCTCTCTCTCTCTCTCTCTCTCTCTCTCTCTCTCTCTCTCTCTCTCCCTCCTCCCTCTCTCTCTCTCTCTCTCTGCCCACCCACATGCGCTCTCTCTCTCCCTCCCTCGCCCTCCCTCTCCCTCCCTCTTCCTCCCTCTCCCTCCTCTCCCCACCCGCCACCTCCCTCCCTCTCCCTCCTCTCCCCACCTGCCACCTGGCTCTCCCTCCCTCTCCCCCCACCTCCCTCTCCCTCCCTCTCCCTCTCTCTCTCTCTCTCTCTCTCTCTCTCTCTCTCTCTCTCTCTCTCTCTCTCTCTCTCTCTCTCTCTCTCTCTCTCTCTCTCTCTCTCTCTCTCTCCCTCTCTCTCTGCCTACCTGCATGCACTCTCTCTCTCTCTCTCTCTCTCTCTCTCTCTCTCTTTGCCCACTTGCATGCGCTCTCTCTCTCTCCCTCCCTCTCTCTCTCTCTCTCTCTCTCTCTCTCTCTACCCACCCGCATGCGCTCTCTCTCTCTCCCTCCCTCTCCCTCCCTCTCCCTCCCTCTTCCTCCCTCTCCCTGCTCTCCCCACCTGCCACCTCCCTCTCCCTCCCACTCCCTCCTCTCCCTCCTCTTCCCACCCACCACCTCCCTCTCCCTCCCTCTCCCTCCCTCTCCCTCCCTCTTCCTCCCTCTTCCTCCCTCTCCCTCCTCTCCCCACCCGCCACCTCCCTCTCCCTTCCTCTCCTTCCTCTCCCCACCCGCCACCTCCCTCTCCCTCCCTCTCCCTCCACTTCCCTCTCCCTCCCTCTCCCTCCCTCTCCCTCCTCTCCCCACGCGCCACCTCCCTCTCCCTCCCTCTCTCTCCCTCTCCCTCCTTCTCCATCACTCTCCCTCCTCTCCCCACCCGCCACCTCCCTCTCCCTCCCTCTCCCTTCTCTCCCCGTCCGCCAGCTCCCTCTCCCTCCCTCACATCCCTCTCCCCCCCTCTCCCTCCCTCTCCCTCCCTCTCCCCACCTGCCACCTCCCTCTCCCTCCCTCTCCCTCCCTCTCCCTCCTCTCCCCACCCGCCACCTCCCTCTCCCTCCCTCTCCCTCCCTCTTCCTCCCTCTCCGCAGCCTCTCCCCACCGCAGCCCGCCACCTCCCTCTCCCTACCTCTCCCTCTCTCTTCCTCCCTCTCCCTCCTCTCCCCACCCTCTCCCTCCTCTCTCCACCCGCCACCTCCCTCTCCCTCCCTCTCACTCCCTCTCCCTCCCTCTCTCCACCCGCCACCTCCCTCTCACTCCCTCTTCCGCCACCTCCCTCTCCCTCCCTCGCCCTCCCTCTCCCCACCCACCACCTCCCTCTCCCTCCCTATCTCACTCACTCACTCACTCTCTCTCTCTCTCTCTCTCTCTCTCTCTCTCTCTCACACACACACACACACACAATGAAGCAGGCAAGCGGAACTCGACATGGCTATTTCTCCGAACCCAACAGCTCATCACAACCCCATTACAATTGCCTTCCGATAGCTCTCGTTTGCCATCAAATTGGACCAGCTCAGTAGAGCAATCAGCATGGCAGAGGACATGCAAGCACATGAAATCTCCATAACTAGAAACCGAGCATACACGTGGTTACAAGAGTGTAATAGACAAAGCTTCTTTGACTTGGGATATGCAAAGAGGTTACCTTCAACGTTGGTTTTTAGTAGACTTGATTCGATTCAAGTTCTCGTAGATCATCTTATTCAACATTTCACATCTTGTGGTAGCTTGATAGATGCAGATACAACATTTAGGAGGGTTATAAATCCCACCATGTACACATGGAGTACCATAATATCTGCTCATGCCAAGCTTGGAAGGAGGGACGCTGCTTTTTATCTGTTTAATAAGATGTTGCAGTCAAACTGCAAAGTGGATCATTATGTATTTCTTTCGCTCTTGAAAGCATGCTCAAAGCGTTCATATCTTTGAGGAGGCACGAGTGGTTTTTGACAAGTGATTAGTTCTTAATGTTCTATCATGTAATTCCATAATTGCGGCTGGCTGGACCTGCAAACTTTGTAGCCTTAACAAAAGAAGAAAGTCTATCAGCATCATCCATGAGTAACAGAGATTCGATAGCACCTATACCCGTGTGACATTGCTCTTCCTCTAGTTGCCATTGTAGGTGGTAGTGGCTCAGGAAAAAAACACAATCATATTATTAATTGAACTTCTTTATGATCCTCAAGCAGGTCAAGTACTTCATTTGTGATCTTCGATTAAAGTGGCTTCGGTCTCAAAGAGGGTTGGTGAGTCAAGAGCCTGCACTTTTCACAACTACTATCAGAGAGAATATTCTCATTGGTATAGAGGAGGCTAGCGTGGATGATGTTATCAAGGCTGCCAAGATAGCTGGAACTCATGAAGTTATAAATCAGCTTCCCTTCAAATATGGCACACATGTGGGTGAAAGAGGGGTCCAACTTTCAGATGGTCAAAAGCTACTTCTGAGGGTCATTACAATGCCATGGGCCACACATAATGAGATCTCAGCTTGCATGCAAAATAAGTCTAAGTGGTAAAATTGAAAGTGAAGAAATGACGGTTGCCGCCAACCATTCATGATCATCTACCCCTCAAATTTTGGGCAATCAATCGGTGCATGATCAGTGGACGTGAGGAATCGGAAAGGCCCTCTTGGCCTATTGGAGCCTATAAAAGCAATGAACTTTTGTTCATTTGAGATATACCTACATACATACAGGGGTCCTCTCTTTGTATGCTGTGGCTACAAGCCTACTGTAGGAAGTCACTCTGTGGTGGGCTTCCCAGTGGAGGGCTAATAGCACTATAGTGTGAAGAGAGTGGCTTGGTTTTTTCATTGAGTGTGAGTCAGTGGTATTTTTGTGCTCTTACCCTTAGAGCAAGTCTTCACACCTTTGTACAGAGCAGTGCAAGTCTTCATTTAGTTGTGTTTAGTGCAAGTCTTCATCTAGTTGCTTTCATTTTATTGGAGGAATCTCTTGTATTGATTTCGTTGTTTGGATTGACATGTTAGCACAGAGCATCAACTTTGTAGCATTTCCTTGGCCTACATTGTAATCATTTGTGCGAACTAAGGAGTGGTTTGGTCTCCCACTAGTGTCAATTGTCATTAATCATTCCCTGAGTATTTATAATTCTGGGATATTATTGTTATCTTCCTGCTCACAGAAGTGTTAAAGGGTATATTTCCCTAAGGAGAAGCTCCCTTGAGTAGAGGAAGTACTGGAGTGCACGGTGCATGCTCCTGCTAAAAGTTGATACCACAGTACCTCCTCTAGAGATGTTGATAGAAAAGAATCGAACGTCTTTGAAAATTGCAATCTTCAACGACCAAACAACCGTATTTCTGATGAAAAAACTATTTCCAAACGGAATCTTGTGATTTTCAACTATCATTTTATAGTTGATGTCCTTTCCTGATTATTAGAAACTCTAGGAAAAGGTGGTTCGTCAACTCTCTCTCTCCCTCTCATATGTCATTTCTTCTTCGACTATCGTCTATAATATTTTTGTGTCTGCTTTCATTTATTTATCTATTTATTATATCTCATATATCATCATAATCGGACTATCAAGGAGCTCGATATCATATTATTTTTTCCATGTATATTAATTATTAAAATGAGTGAACAAACACTTCATGGTCGGAATATATAAGATGCTTCAATACTTTCGACATTATACCATCAAAATTATTATATGTTATGAATGTTCCTCTATATATATACTTTTTAAATAAAGGAAGTTGGGCCTTAGCCTACTCTCTCGAACTTGTATTAATTAAAAGGAAAGTACAAGTGAAGGGGACTAGTGCCCATCGGACCCCCTGAATCTCACAGTGCAGGGGTAGATTTTACAGAGTTTAGAAGGCATTACAAAGAATATTAATCACCCTCTCATCACTCTCAAGCGGGGTCCACTTGGCTTTAAGTTTGATGTTAATGAGAAGGAGCACTTGATGATGCATGAAGGGGGGGGAGGGGTGGGGATTTCTTACAGTTATCAATTCTTTTGCCAAGGAGGAACAATGATTTCTCAATCAACCACTCTTTGGGGGAGGCGACAAAGTTATACGCACATCTTTCCTACCATATCTTCCATAGGGCCTCCCCTCTGATGGCATTTTAGAGAGTCGTGGAGCAAGCGATCGCTTCTCCCAGCAGAGCTTGTTTCCAGCTGATATGCTTCTAAAGTCTAATTTTCTTTCTGACAATCTGCCAGAGCATGTTGGAGTTGGGACAAGTAAAGAAGATGTGTGCGACATCTTCAATGGGCTGGTAGCAGTGTTTGCACTAGGGAGGAACATCACAAATTTTTCTAGCCTTGAGGTTGGTCTATACTCCTCGATGAAGAATTTGTCATAAGAGGAAAAACTTTTTGATTTCTATGAGAAGGTTCCAGATAGCCATGAACTTCATATCCCACCGAAGCCGCATCCAGGACAGATACAACTTCTTATTGAGGTTGACTTGATAATCAATGATTTCTTTGATGTTTAGGATTTTTGCTAGTGCTGTTCTACAGAAACTTATATCTACAAAAACTTATATCTACAAAAACTTATATTTACAGATAGATATTGAATTTGATTCGATGCAATGGGCCTTAAATCGATGTAGTTAGTCGACTGGAAGCCATGTCTACTCTAAAATCATATTTGTGTTGGTTTTCACTACGACATTAGGTTTAATTTTTTTTGTCCAGGTTGTTGCCTTTAAGTACGTGTTTGCTAAATGCTAGGGGGCTAACCGACCCCTCAAGAGCGGCCATCATTGGTCAATGGCTCCGCGACATTAGCTTAAAACCAGACATTATATGCATTCAAGAGATTAAAATTGACGGAGAAGACCTTCTGAAACGGCTCAGACAGGTTTCCTCGGCCCATGTGTGGATCCCAACAAAGCACCAGCGGGGGTCCGGTGGAACGGCTATTGGTGTTAAACAACCCTGGCTTGAAAAGCTTGAGAACTCCATTGAAGATGTAAACCACCGCTGGATTGCGGTTTCTTTTGGTGCTCCCCTCTGTGTTACTATGGTTTCTTTGTACGCCCCTAACGGGGATTTGGAGAGGCTGAACACTTGGACTTCTCTTGACTCGCTTCCCCACAACGTGCTTATATGTGGAGACTTCAACATGGTGGAGGACCCTATGGACAGATGGATGGGCAAGGGCAGGGTCATCGACAGTCGGGAGAAAGAAACATGGGACATGACCAAACTCCACTTGGATCTGGTCGAATTCAAAGACTCGAATGGCTTTTCCTGGTCGAATCTCCAAGCGGGCGAGGATCTGAGGAAAGCTAGACTTGATAGATGCTACATCTCTCAGAGCTTTACTCATCTGTGGGGCCACCCTTCCATCACGCAACGTACTGACCTCACCATCTCTGATCACTACCCGATCGTTATCACTTTTCAACCTTCCAACAGGACCCACAAGGCTCCGTGGTTCCATGCCAACGCTTCCACCTTCTCTCTCCCCTCCGTCCATCAAGAGATTGCCGATGTGTGGAAGGTGGCGTTCGCCTCTAGCTTGGCCCCAGCCAAGTGCTGGAGAAGTGCGGTCGACAAGTCTCGCAAGATCATGATCAGAACTAAGAAGATGCTCGAGACAGTGCGGCGGGCTCGTAGGGAAGCGCTTTACCACAGACTCTGGCGACTCGAGGAGGAAGTGAACAAAGGAAAACACCAAGCCCAGAAAGGTCTCCGAAAAATCAGAGCAGCGTTGAGATACGAGGAAGAAATACAAAGGAAAAACTTGCAAATCTTCTTCAAGGAGTGGTGGGCTGGAAAAGCCGACAAACCCACCAAAGAGATGTGCAGTATCCTTAAAAGGAAACACAACAGAGAGACGATTCCCCTATTGCTAGACCCACATGGCAATGTATGCAACTCGGAAGAAGATAATTTTGGCATCATCGAAGGGCACTTCACGAGACTCCTGGGAACCTCGAACCCCCTCTCCCACCATAGAAGGGACTGCATGGCTGCCATTTCTAGGGTTTCCCCTCGGAGAATACCACCCAACCTCCACTCCCTGCTTCATGCCCCGATCTCTGAATCAGAAATCATTGAGGTCATTGATGCCCTCCCTCTCGGTAAAAGCCCGGGACCCGACGGACTCACTAACGAGTTTTTTAAATCCTTCAAGCTGGTGGTTGCCACCCCTCTTCGGATGGTTTGGCAAGAAGCGCTAAAATTTGGTGCTCTTCCTTCTTGTATAAATAATGGAATTATCAAGCTGATTCACAAGAAGGGGGAAAAAAACAGAATCGAGAACTGGCGGCCAATTACGATGCTCCAAACAGGATACAAGATCGTCGCCAAAGTCATTGCCAATAGACTTGCGTGCCACCTGAGATCTTGGCTTAGTGAGGACCAAAAAGGATTCATCAAAGGCAGGTCCATCCTGGAAACCATTATAGATATTTGGGAAGGTATTCAATTTGCAAATGAGTCTAATCAAGATGTGGTCTTCCTCAAGATCGACTTTGACAAAGCCTACGATAGGCTAGAATGGGACTATATTCTGCAGTCGCTCCAAGACCTCGGATGTAGTCAGAAATTCACCAAGATGATCGCGACCCTTCTCGGCAACGCAACGACCCAAATTAACGTTAACGGCAAACTTTCGAAGGCGATCCATCTTAAAAGATCTATTAGACAAGGGTGCCCTCTTGCCCCCCTTCTCTTTGCCATCGCCACTGAGGGGCTGAGCGGACTTGTGGCTCATCATGTGGAGGCTGGCAATATCAAAGGCCTCCAGGTACCTCACGACCACAGTCAAATCATCATGAGACTTTTTGCCGACGATATGAACGCGTTCGTTCACAATGATAATACCAGCCTGGAGACTTTCTGGAGGTGTCTTGATACCTTTTGTGAGGCCTCTGGATCCAAAATCAACCACAATAAGACCGCCTTTAGGGCCATTGTGGGACATCAACCTGGCCTTCTCATTGATCATGGCTGTCAAATCATTCCGCAGGGCCAAATCTTTCGGCTGCTTGGAATCCCCTTGGGGTTTGGCATCTCTATGGAGCAGCGATGGAACTGGGTGCTGGCCAAACTTGAAAACAAGCTCAATTACTGGAGAGGCATGCAAATCAATCTCGCTGGACGGGCGATGGTTATCAACACGTTCCTCCTCTCGTCTACCATCTATTTCCTTTCTTGCTGGAGACCGAATGAGCAAGGCCTGTCCAAACTGAATAGCATCTGCAGAAACTTTCTTTGGACGGGTGATCACAACAGAAGGGGGGTGCCTAAAATCAAATGGGCCATCTGCACCAGCCCTAGAGATAGCGGGGGGCTTGGCATCCTGGACATTGGGTGTATGGCTAACAAACTGGCAGCCAAATGGATAATTAAAGCTTGGTGCAATAGGGAGGCCTCGTGGGCCAAGCTGATCTTCAGAAACAAAAATGAGTTGGCCCTCACGGGGTCCCCGAACTGGAAGAACCTTGACATCATGACCCTGCTATTCTCCCCGATACCTGTCTTCCCGAAAGGCTCCAATCTCGTATGCTCTCTTTGGAAGGGCTGGAATAAAGTCAAAAGCTTCACAAGAATTAGTGAGGATTGGAAGTGGGCGGCCGGAATCAGACAAAACGACTCTATCTGGTTTCCGATACATGGCATCCGGAGTGTGGAGTCGTGGAACATTCAAAATGCCAAGAAGTTATGGAACAAAGGATTCAAAAAATGGAAACACCTCTGGAAACATGACACCAACAGTTGGATCAACTACGAGGATATCGACCCTCGCATAAACATCTCCTACGAAGAATGGAACACCTTGCAAAGCAGATGCCTCACTTGGGATTGTCACAAAACTCGCCTTCTCATGGGACATGATGCTCCGAACGCACGTGGTCTCAAATGGCACAATGGAAATAGCCTACTCAAAATCCCGAACATCAAAGAAACGACTGACCTCCAGATCAGCCTCAACAAGAAGTGGTGCCTGTCTTGGACGCGGCTTCGGTGGGACATGAAATTCATGGGTATCTGGCACCCACTTATAGAGATTAAGAAGTCTGTCCTCTTATGGCAAATTCTTCATCGAGGAATTTGGACTAACCATAAGGCAAGCAAAATTTGTGGGATCCCTCCGTGGTGCAAACGCTGCCACCGTGCAATCGAAGATGTCCCACACATCTTCCTTACTTGCCCCAACTCCTACAGAATCTGGCAGATGGTTGGACTGAAAATCAGAGTTCAGAAACAGCTTAGTTGGAAACAAGTCCTTTTGGGAGAAGCGATTGGATGCTCTGCGGCTCTCTGGAACGCAATCAGAGGAGAAGTCCTGTGGAAAATTTGGCGGGAGCGGTGTGCTCTCAACTTCGGCGACCCCCCCAGGGAGTGGTCGATTGAAAAATCTCTATTCCTCCTTGGCAAAAGGATTGTCAACAGTAAGAAATCCCCCCCCTTCAGGCACCATCAAGTCCTCCTTTTGATCAACAACAAGCTTAAACCCAAGTGGGTCCCGCATGAGGGCGACGAGAGGGTGATCAACCTTCTTTGTAATGCAACCTAGGAATCAACCAAGCTTCCCCTGCTTTGTGGGATTTGGGGGGTCCCGTGGGCACTAGTCCCCTTCTTTTGTACCTTTGTTTCTTAATTTAATTCAAGTCCGGGAGAGTAGGCTATTGCCGAACTTCCTTTATAGAAAAAAAGATATAGAGGGACGATGCTTGAAAGCGTCCCAGTCAAGTGGCGTTGCAACTTCGTTTCAGAGAGATTGAATTGTTGAGCAGCCTCAAACATACAACGTTGTTATTGAGGGAGAGAGGCGGTTGACCAATTTTTCTGGTCCAAAACGGCTTCACACACGACTAATCTTATCTGTCCTTCGAGTGACAAAGATCGAGTCCATCGTGATTGATCTGTTGTGTCCATCTCACACTATGACGGATTGTCCTAGTGTGTCCAATCGTGCATGCATTGGGATAATTGATTGTGCTCCGACCCCGAAGCAGCAAAACTTCAAAAAGAGATTACAGAGATTTCCAGTAAAGGACTCCCAAAGTGACACTAGTTAATGATATCTGTTTGAAACAAGAAGCTATGCGTTGAGATTCAATTTTGCAGGTATGCTCTTTGAGGGCATGGAAAATGCATAATGTCTCAAACCGACCTCTTCTTTGAATGCATTTTCGAGGATGGCTACGAAAAATTTCTGAACATGTCTTTCAGCTATTGCCTTCTTCAATCTCGGTTCTTCGGGATCGCAAGATAAAGACAACAAGATGTTTTGGGAGCGGTGCAATTTTTACACTGAGAGCTTAGGTGTTTCAAGTGTTGCCATCGGTTGCCTTCAAGATTCGGGCTTCTTCGTTGCATCTTTGATTGGTTTCTAGTTTGTTGTGGCCGGGAAGGGGGATAGCCAAAATTTATCCTCAAAGCTTGATTCAGGGTCTCTTGCATGGCTTCATTGGTCCCCTCCCTCGCGAAAAGCAACCTGGCCCCGACTTAGAGGATGACTGGTAATCTGGCCCCTATTTTGGAGGGGGGATCTTGTGTCGCTATCGGCGCCTCCAAGGGTGCTGAGGCTCCCTTGGTCTCTCTTAGTAGAGTTGCAAATCTGTCAAAACAAGAAGAGCTTAAGAAATTTTGTCTTGTTGAACAAGTGTTTGGCCCTATGCCTTTGCTCGAAACCGTGTGCCAATGGCTTGGAAAAGAGTGGTTCCCCCGTGTGTTGATTGTTAGCAAGTGTTAGTTCTTACTGGCTAGTCATATGTTGATAGTCTTTGAGAATGAAGATATGGAATTCCAAGCCCTCATTATGGGAACCTAGCAACTTGGGGAGGCGACCCTGTACCTATTCAAATGGTACCCCGATTTTATTCCTGACAAATCGAAATCTCTCTGCTAACCTCTCTAGGTTGAGCTCACTCACCTGCCATACTTCTTGTACAACTTCGTGTGGGGCATTGTATCTCCAATCGGCAAGCCGTTCGCATCATCGGACGATGTTGGTGGTCTCATTTATGAATGTGCGAGGCACTCTTTCAATGCACAGTGGCACCCTCAAATCTGTGTCGAGGCTACCCTAAGCATGCCGCTACCATCAAAAAACAAAGTGGACCTGGGCAAAGGGGATGTCTAGGAACAAGAAGTAAACTACAAAAACCTACCTAACACATGCTTTCGGTGTGGCTAACAAGGCCATATTATTAAAGATTGCCCTCTGAGGGAAAAAAGCAAACAAAAACAAGAAGAATCTAGAAAAACTTAAGACAACAATGGGACCCAGCATTGCACGGCAAATGAAGAGGAAGCTAGTGGCTCTTGGAACCTAGAAACTGACTTAGATGGGTTCACGAGAGTCAGAAGAATAAGGAAGTCCTAGGGCGAGTTCTGAGAGAAACCATATTCTAGATACCCCCTCCCCCCCCCCAAAAAAAAGAAACAATTTGTATTGCAATCTAGAAAGGAGATTAATGAGCTTGATTACCCAGGTGGGAACCAGTTTGAGGTGGAAAAAAGTGACAAAGCCCTAGAGATCCTTGATAACAAAGAAACCAATCAGGAGGCATACACTACAAGCAAAGAAAATTGCTTTACCACTAGTAACAAAGACAATATGGATAATGAAAATTCCATCACTGAATCAACTATTCAGGAAATGGTTTCGATTTCATTCCAACATGAGGCCTCCCACAAGGGAAAATAACCTATTGAGCTACCTTGGAAAAGCCCCCACAAGAACAAATTACTAAATATGGACCCACTCCTATGTCACGAGGAAGGAGATAAGGAAGAGAGCTCACACACACACTCTCACTCTCAAGGAGAAGCACACACACAGTTTGAGGCAAGGAAGAATGATCTTCTTCTTCTTCTTCTATTACATAAAAGGAATGTGCAAGAATGACCTAAAACAAGAATACAACAAGTGCAATATATAAAGATCAGTACATAAGGAAAAACCTAATGTCCGCGAATGAGTGAGCTAGCAAGAAACAAATGTGCCATCACTCTTGGTAGATAAATCTAATAAAGCTCAATGAAGTATCCCTGCTATATACCGGCGTGACCACTATACATGTCAGAGAAACAAAAAACTGGTACGTGTCATCCTGGATCATCACATGTTGAGCTTGATATCTCAACACTCCCCCTCAAGTTCAGTGCCATATCCTGTAATCCAAGCATCTCCCAAAACTTCTTCAACTTCTCAGCTCCAAGTGCTTTGGTGAAAATATCACCAACATGCTTATCTATTCTCACATAAACAAGATCAATATCACCTGCTAATACCTTCTCTCTGATGAAGTGATTATGTACCTCGATATGCTTTGTTCTAGCATGGAAAATAGGGTTTCATGCTAATTGTATACACTAAGATTATCACAATAGATAGTGATAGGCTTTTGCACTTCCACACCTAAATCTGCAAGTAATATCTCCAGCCATGATGCCTCACATGCTACCATTGTAGCACCTCTATACTCAGCCTCTATACTCGACAAAGCAACAGTGGGTTGCTTCTTACTGCTCCATGTAATAGCTACACCTCCAAGTGAGAAAAGAAAGACACTAGTAGATCTTCTATCTCGAGTACTACCAGCAATCTGCATCGGTGTATCCATGAACGTGCAACTCTACACCAGCTTCATAAAACAATGCATAATCCAAAGTAGCACTCACATAACGTAGAATGCACTTAGAGCATCCAAATGTGGCTTCCTGGGAACCTGCATAAACTGACTTTCAAGTCCAATAGTATAACTTAGATCAAGCCTTGTAATTGTGAGATATGTAAGACTTCCCACAATTTTCCTGTACATAGTAGCATTTTCCAATGCTTCACCTGATGTAGTATCCAATTTCAAATTCTGATCTAATGGCTTAGAAATTGGCTTACAATCAGCCATACCATACTTTTGCAACATATTCAAGGCATATTGCCTTTGCGACATCCATATACCTGTTTTTATATGTATAAACTCAATGCCCAAGAAATAGCGCAGCACACCAAGATCTTTCATGTCGAATTCCTGCATAAGAAGTTTCTTAACCTCTTTGATGCTTTCTTCATTATCACCACCTACAATCAGGTCATCAACATAAATAGCTACAATAGTGATGCCATCATCAACCTTCCTTGCATATAGTGAGTGATCTGCATCACACATAGAGAACCCAATGTTGGTTAAGTAATCAGCAATCCTTGCATGCCATGCACGAGGGGCTGAGGGCTTGCTTCAACCCATACAAAGCCTTTTGCAACCTGCAAACATATTTTGGATGCTTTGAATCTTCATATCCTTGTGGCTGGTCCATATATACTTCTTCCTGTAACTCACCATGTAGGAAAGCATTCTTCACATCCTTTTGTTGTAGCTAATGCAACAAGTGTTCTGACTGTAGACACTTTAGCTAAAAGGCTGAATGTTTCCTCATAATCAATGCCATATGCGTGTGCATAACCTTTAGCTACCAATCCTGCTTTATACGTGCTTATGCTACCATCAGCATTATGCTTTACCTTGTAAACCCATTTGCAACCTATGGGTTTCTTTCCTTGTGGCAATGGAAATAGCTTCCATGTATCATTTCCACAAAGTGCAGCCATCTCCTCATCCATAGCTTTTTCCCAATCTGCACTACCAATTGCATCTTCAAAATGAGAAGGTTCAACATCTTGTACTACCTTTGTCATGTACGCACAATGGCAAGCCATGTAACTATCATATGTGAATCGTTGCACTGAATTACGCATCCTCCCAGATCTTTTTGGTCCAGGGTCACTTCTCCTTGTATCATCTGCATGTGCCCTTCTTACTCGTTGAGTCTTCACAGAGGGCAATCCAAGTTCCTCATCAAGACTCTTTTGTGAATCACTTGAATCTCCATCAACATCTTCAAAACCTGCACATGTTTTACTACCAGCAAAAAGCTTTTCATTACCTTTCTTAGATGTATTTGATGAATTTGCTGGACTAAAATTTCCACACAATCTTCCACTCCATGGATTTGAGTTGGAACTATTTCTTGGTGATGCATCTGGTTCACTGAAAACTTGAGATTCTGCACTTGATTTTTCAGCATTTTCTTTATCATTCGGTTCAAGATTCAGTCCTTCTTTGGCATCTGCATAGAAGCTTGACATTTCATCAAATATCACATCTCTGCTCATCTTCACCTGTCCTGTGAGTGGGTCATTTGTACCCCTTTTGCTCAAGGGAGTATCCAATGAAGACACATTTTTTTGCTTTCGGATCAAGCTTCGTCCTCAACTCATCTGGAACATGTACATATGCAATACATAAAAAACTTTCAGATGTGATAAGTTTGGATTTTTATCTGTAATCTTCTCTTCAGGTGTAACTTAATGTATAGTAGCAGTCGGAGTTCTATTCATGATGTATATAGCAGTATGCACATCTTCTGCCCAATAACAATGAGGCATATTCTTGTCAGCTGTCAAGGCTCTTGCTATTTATGTAATATGTCTATTTTTGTGTTCAGCAATGCCATTCTGTTGTGGTGTGTACCTGCATGAAAATTGACGCCGAATTCCATGATTTCTTAGAAAATTTCATGAACTCATTTGACATGTATTCACCTCCTCCATCAGATCTTAATGTCTGAATATACTTCCCTGTCTCTTCTTCTCTTTCATGAAATATACCCATACTTTTCGTGTATGGTCATCAATGAAAGTAACATAAAACCTCCAACCGCCCATAGATGTGGTCTTTGCTCGACCCCAAACATCTGTATGTACTACCTCTAATACATTCTCACTAACATGCTTGTCATGTGGAAATGATGCTCTTGACTGTTTACCAAATTGACATGCTGCACATACCTTTTCATTTCTGCAACTTTGAAATTTGGTAGTCCATGGACAATCTCCTTTGACTGCATCAATTTCAGCCTTTGCAAGTTTACATGTCCAATCTGTTTGTGCCACATCTCTATATCTGCAATAACTCCTTCACCTTTTGCAAACATGGCTGCATTCGTTTCAGGAATCTTCACATTTAAGGTGAACATCCTACCCACTTTGTTTCCTTTGGCAACCAATCGTCCATCTTGCTTGTACTCTTCTACATATAATCCATCATCATTGAACCTGACTTGTAATCCCTAGTCAACCATTTGTCCAACAGAAACCAGATTCTTTGTTATATTTGGAACATGCAACACATGAACAAGATGTTTTACCTTCCAATCCTCCATAGACAATGCTATGTTTCTTGTATGCTCAATAGGATGCGATGTATCATCACCTGTTCCAACATATCTAGGAACTCACATTTTTTGCAAACTACTAAACCATTCTGCATGGCTAGTCATGTGATTTGAAGCACCTGAATCAACATACCACACATTATCATTCGTTTTTGAAACACCAACAGACATCGTATTCATCATGTGATGTTGAACCATAAACAACTTCTCAGAATCATTTGCACTTGTGGATGCATAGTTGTTTTGCTGCCTTCTATTATTTTGATTCTTCAACTTGCAATCACATTCAAAGTGTCCAGATTTACGAGAATTCTAGCATCCTTTACTATCATTACTTGAATCATTCCTTTGGAAATTTATGCGACCTCTTTGGCTCCCCTGCCTCGAAACTGTCCTCTTCCTCCTGCATGATTTTGTTGTTGACCTTGGTCTTGGTTACTGTTTCCTCTTCCACTTCCAAAACCTCTACCTCTCCCTCTTCCTCTGCCAGAGTAGAATACCTGCTTAGAACGGGGCTTTCCTTGGGAGTTTGAATCCTCACCAAGATTCTTTTCTTCAATAAACAACATAGATACCAGATCAGCAAAATTCGGAATATTTTCCCTAGTCTATATGGAAGTTTTGAACTTCTTATATGCAGCTCCGAAACCACGAAGGCACACTTCCACCTTATCGTCATCATGTACATTCACCCCAAAAGATGCAAGTGACTCACATAGCTTTTGATTTTTAGAGTGTAGTCACTTACCGACATGATCTTCATTTTGTTCTTGAGTTGCAATTTCCGTGCCTTGTATTAGTCTCATACAAAGTGACCAAACTGTTCCAAGTGTCTTTTGGAGTCTTGGCATCTTGTATGTGTCCAATCATGCTATCCTGTATGCTAACTGTGCACCGCACAATTTTCTCTCTCTTTCTCTCTCTTTCTCTCTCTCTCTCTCTCTCTCTCTCTCTCTCTCTCTCTCTCGTAGCCCTGTGCACCCATCTCTCTCTCTCTCTCTCTCTCTCTCTCTCTCTCTCTCTCTCTCTCTCTCTCTCTCTCTCTCTCTCTCTCTCTCTCTCTCTCTCTCTCTCTCTCTCTCTCTCTCTCTCTCTCTCTCCCCTCCCCCTCGCTCCCTCCCTCCCTCTCTCTCTCTCTCTCCCTCTCTCTCTCTCAGCCCTACGTGCCCGCGTCTCTCTCTCTCTCTCTCTCTCTCTCTCTCTCTCTCTCTCTCTCTCTCTATCTCTCTCTCTCCCCTGTAGATCCCGCCCCCTCCTCTTTCCCCCTGCCACCACCCCTGCCCTCCCCTCCTCTTCCCCCCCACCACCCCCACAGCCACCACCCCCCTGTCCCCTACTCTTTCTCCCCACCACCCCCACAACCACCAACCCCGCCCTCCCCTCCTCTTTCCCCCCACCACCCCCGCAACCACCACCCCCGCCCTCCCCTCCTCTTTCCCCCCACCACCCCTGCCACCACCAACCCCGCCCTCCCATCCTCTTTCCCCCCACGACCCCCGTCCTCCCTTCCTCTTTTCCCCCGCCACCCCCGCAGCGACTACCCCCGCCCTCCCCTACAGCCACCACCCCCATCCTCCCCTTTCATCACATATGCCTGCACTCGACATTTTTTATGCTGCTGGTGCTCGGCCATGCCCGAGTACCTTTTCCCTCACGTCAAGTTTGGCCATGTCCGAAGAGGTGGTAGTGCAACTTGAATAATAGAGAAGTGTAATTTGGAGGGAGATCAAAAGGATTGTTTGAGTGGCTTTTGATATGACCTACTCGGCAGTCACCTTGTCGCCGTTTATGGGGAAAAGGCCTCTTAAACAACCAGAAGCACCACGAGAAGATGAGGTATTTAATGAAGGCCGAAAAGAAATTTATACATATGCAGCTGCAATAGATGCTTCAAAAACAGACGATTGAAGCCATGTTTGAGTTTCTTTGTAAGCCTATGGGGCTTTCTACATTCGCCCTTTTCCAATCAGATTGTTAAGCAAAGATGTAAAGTTATATGGTGGTTTCATGAAAGCGAGCAAGTTTCTTTGTAACACATGTTGTTTATTCAAAGATGGAAAATCTCCCTCAGCCCCCACAACCACCTCCACTACTTTCTCCCCCTCCTCCATCTCCACCACCTCCACCACCATCTCCCCCTTCCCCTCCACCTCCGCCTCATCCATCCTCTCCTCATCCTCCATCCCCTCCACCTCCTCCATCTCCTCCCCGCCACCCCCTCATATTTTCCCCCACCACTCCCTCATATTTCCCCCCTCAGCCCCCACAACCACGTGCACCACCTCTCCCCCTCCTCCATCTCCACCACGTCCACCACCATCTCCACCTCTATCTCCTCCATCTCCTCCTCCTCCATCCCCTCCTCCTCTATCTCCTCCACCTCTGTCCCCATCCTCCCTCCACCCCCATGCTTGTTGAAGTTCAATATGTAGAAGATGACTCTCCCAAGAGACTTTATTTGGCTCCTCACGTGTTTAAACCAAGATTTGATTCGAGTCTACTATAGAGATCACCAAAGACATGTGATAATCAAGGACATAAATCAGCTCTCTGATCATGCCTTTCATACCGTACATGCTTTGGCAAAAGTTCTTGATCTTCTGATGTTGTTACATTGATGCTTTTCTACTATGAAAAAGATGACTCTTCCAACTAGGGAATTCATTGGGCTCTTTGATTGGTGGAGTTAGAATCAACCCTCCATCCCACTATCTTCCATTCCACCGTCCCACCATCCCTTCACCCACACCACGCACCATCTCTCCCACTCAATATGTAAGGGTCAAAAGCTACTACAAGAATTATGTGAAGGATGTGCTTCTAAGAGTCATTCAAATATCTCGGGTAGAATGTAAATGATGATCTCAACTTGCATGCAAAAAGGACTGTAAAGGTGGAAGTGGTAAAAGTGTAAGTGGATAAATGACTGTTGCCGTGAACCATTCGTGACGACTGCCTATTTTTGAGGATCGAATTCAAAACAGGAGGCCTGTACCATATTTGACCTACCCCTCGAATTTTGGGCAATCAATTGGTGCATATTCAATGAACGTGTGAAAGCAGAAAGGACCTCTTGGACTATTGGAGCCTATACAAGCAATGGAATAGTACTCATTGGGGATATATACAAACATACAAGGGTCCTCTCTTTGCCCTCTGTGGCTACAAGCCTACTGTAGGAAGTCACTCTGTGGTGAGGATACAGAGCGTGGGCTTCCCAGTGGAGGGCTAATAGCAATTTAGTGTGAAGAAAGTGGCTTGTTTTTGTCGTTTAGTGTGAGTCAGTGATATTTTCGTGCTCTTTCTCTTAGAGCAAGTCTTCATACCTTTTTACTGATCAATGCCAATCTGCATTTAGTTGTGTTCATTGTATGTACTTGATGGATCTCTTGTATCAGTTCTGATTAGTCGTGGAATGGCATGTTAACCCAGAGTGTCAAATTTTAGATCATTTCTTTTGCTTATATTGTAATCCCCTATTTGAACTAAGGAGTGGTTTCATCCTTCACTATTATCATTTTTCATTCACTTTCTTTCTGAGTGCCTACAACACCGTGTGTCTATTGGGATTGTGCATACTCACAGGAATGTCAAAGGGTATATTTCCCTAAGGAGAACCTCCCCTGAGTAGGTGAAGTACTAGAAGCACATATTGCTTGCATGTGTTAAATATGAGCACCCCAGTACCTCTTCTACAGTTTGGCATGCATGATGGGACACTTGCATTTTTGTGAGAGGCCTTGAGCATAGTAAATAGTCCTTTTCCATTATTTTTTGCCCTATTGCATCTTGTAAGTAGGTACATGACCCATATGTGAGTAGATAAGGAGCCTCTTTGTGTATGGAGGAGCCTTGAAAAATCAGCTTTACTTTTGAATAGTGAACCAACATCCCCTCTACCTCCTTTGAATTTATGTGTTAATTTGGGTGCAAGTCCACTGTCAAAAGAAAAGTATAGGAGAACATTAGACTTCTCCTCAGATACCTTAGAAGAAACACTTGTGGCAATTGAGGATCTCTCACTTACTCTCTACACTCAATATCAAGTTCCCCACCTTTAAGGGACAAGCTTATGAGGATGTTGATGATCATGTAAGGAGATTCATCTCCCTATGCTGTGGACGAGGTCTGCAGAATATAGAGGATGCAATGCTGGTACTCTTCCCATCCACATTAGAAGGCCTTGCTGACAAATGGTATAGTCAATATGCAGATGGCCATTTTGCTACATGGGAGGCTTTAAAGATGGCGTTCTCACAGACAATTCGACCCACTGACTCCTCGGAAAGAGCTCTAGATGAGCTCGAGAACCTAAGGCTAAGATCAGGTGAATCCTTTCATGAACTTGAGACTAGGACAAAAGCACTTGTTGCATGTCTGCCACATGCTCCAGGTGATTTCTTGGTTAAAAAATGGATAGAAAAAGCTCTACCTAGGTCATCTCAGCAGAAGCTCCGTGAGTCTCTTAGATTGGATGCAACCCTTAATGATTTTGTTGTAGTAGCATCACGCATTGAAGAAGCTAGGCAACATTTTTAAGGGGAGACACAACCAAATTATGGAGCAGAACTAGACCCTATTGGGCAACTGAGGAAAGAAATGGAGGCATTGAGAATGCAACAAAATCACCAAGAAGAGAAGGTCTTGCCACCGCTGCGTCACATGGATAATGAAGTAGCCCAGCTTCGCCACGAGTTAGAAGATTTGCGGTCCACTCAGGATATAAAAGGCATATTTGGTATACAATATGTAACAACAATGGACATTCCAATACTAATTGTCCTAACAAGGTAAGCTTTCAATTATGTGGAAAGGATGGCCATGAAGCTAGAGATTATTACTACCTCAAGGGTACACAGCAATGAGGTAACCCTCAAGCTCTGGATTCATATTATGCTAGTACTTCAAATGCACCTAATAGAGAGGAGAATCGTACAACGAAGCCTAGATATAATAGGCCATTGATGTGTTATCGTTGTGGTGAGTATGGCCATATGCAAAATAGGTGTTCCCTTCGAGAAGATGCACCTCCTTGTCAGCATTGTCCAGAGGCTAAGGATCACTATACCAAAGATTTCCCAAGAAGCCGCCCCACTCCGATTCACATGATTGGAGTCTCCCCATAAGTAGAAGGTATGACCACTCAGTCTTATGTTGTTTCATCTTCTTCAATACCCATGATGACTAGAGCCAGAGAAGCGGTAGCAACCTGTAGAGAGGAACAACAAGGACTCCAGGATAGGGAGGAGGAAAAGAAGACGGAATGGAAGGGTCAAGTAGATATTGAAGGAGCTTATGAAAGGATGGCTACTTTACTAAGACACCAACCAACAAGTCTGCAAGAAGACACACATGAGGTAAACATTGAGCAGATCTTGAAAGGTATCCATCACAAGGTTAGTCTCTACGAACTCATAAAGATGGATTCAAAAATAAGAAGTGACTTATTAAAGATTGTACACTTTTCTTACTTGAGCCAACCACCTAGCATAGATGGTTTCATGGTTGATTTTCCCCCTGCACCCCTGGTAGATACCAAAGCTCAAGGTTATCTATTTGTATAAAGGATGAAGCTCTCACAAGTGTGATCATAGATGGAGGCTCTGGAATCAGTTTGATGCCAGATTTCACAATGAGGAAACTGAATTTGAAGCCCACCAAGATTGCACCATTCAGAGTTCCACTAGCAGATCAACATTGGGTTGCGCCACTTGGCATTATTGAAAAGGTATTGATGATAGTATAGGGTTGTCACTTTGTTCTAGATTTTGTTGTTATTGCACTTCCACAGGAGACTTCTTACCCTTTACTACTGGGGAGGCCTTGGCTAAGGCAAGCAAAAGATTTTCAAGATTGGGGAAAAACAAATTGTGGATTTCAACAAACACCAATAGCCAACTGCAACTACATTTGGAAGAAGGATTCGACTCAGGGAAAACTACTGGGTATATTGTGGACACTCAAGTAATGCCCTCTTTACCCCAAGAAGAAGATACATTATTGAATTGGATGATGGAAAGTACAGAGTCTTGCACGGTGGAACTCAATGAAGTAGAGGAAGAAGATGGAGATGAAGGAGTTGTAGGAAAAGGCCATGAAGTTCACAAGGAGTTGGAGAATGAGAGTGTGCAGGAGAATACAAACTTTGAAGGGGCAACAAATATAGAAGTATCAGGGAAGGAAAGTTATGAGCCTGAGTGTAGAGAAGATGTCCCCTTTTCGGATATACCTCAAGGATGGACCAGAGAACATATTGCAGAGTATAAGCTAAACTCCACTCCTGCATACAGTGGAGATGATTTCTCAAGTAAGACTAGTCGTGAAACACTGGTCCAAGAAGTAAATCTAGGGGATGAAGAGAACCCTCAAATAGTCCACTTGGCCTCCTGGCTATGGCATTATCCCCCTTTACTGTAGAGGGTAACTTCTTTACTTTTGGCTTATAAAAAAGTCTTCACATGGTCCTACAAAGATCTAACAGGGATACCAGAGGATCTCGGATTACACCGAATACCCTTAGTTGAGGGAGCCGTGCCTGCAAGAAGTAGGCCATATCGACTCAATCCAAAGTATGGAAGGGAAGTAAAGTTGGAAATTACAAAACAAGAAGAAGCAGGTATAATTGTTCTAGTAGAACATTCTAGGTGGCTTTCTTCTATGGTTATTATAGCCAATAAAAACAGTGGAAAAATAAGAGTCTGTGTTGATTTTTGTGCCTTGAATAAGGTAATTGTTCAAGATGGATTCCCTCAACCCTTCATAGAGCAAGTACTTGAGGAAGTAGTCGGGCACACTTTGTATAGCTTCTTGGATGGTTTTAGTGGCTACAATCAGATAGTGATCCATCTTGATGATAGGGATAAGACAGCCTTTTTTACTCCATGGGGCACTTATGTCTATACCCACATGGCTTTTGTCTTGAAAAATGCGCTAGCTTCATTTAATAGAACAATGTATCTGATATTGGGCAAGTGGTTAACCAATTTTCTACGCATTTGCATGGATGACTTTTCAGTGTTTTCAGGCACAGATAGAAGAGAAGCAGTTCAAGATTTCCATGATCAGTCGGAAAATCTAAATGAAATCTTTGAGCAATGTCTCAAAATAGGTTTGAAGTTAAATCCTACTAAATGTCACTTTTTGGTCACTAAGGGCACTCTCCTTGGTCACATAGTATCTGCTGATGGGATAACGGTTGACCCTGCAAAAGTTACTGCAATCCTTTCCATGCCTATTCCACAAACCCCAAAGGAAGTGCAAAGTTTTTTGGGCCATGCAGGATACCATAGAAGATTTATACGAATGTATTTTGAAATAGCTAAACCCTTGTCAAGGCTTACCAATAAAAAGGTCCCCTTCTCATGGAATCCTGAAGCTGAGAAAGCATTTTGTGAACTAAAATTGAGCTTATGTATTGCTCCACTTTTAAGTGTTCCTAACTGGTCATTGGAGTTTCATGTGCATACAGATGCCAGTCTTCATGCTGTCGGTGCCGTTTTGGCTCAACCATCATCACACATGGTTGATAGACCTATCTCCTATGCCAGCAGACTATTCACCAAGGCAGAAAGGAACTATAGTACGACCGAAAGGGAAGGTTTGGCTATTGTATTTGCTCTTCAGAAGTTTTGGTATTACCTTCTCAGTGTACATTTTATAGTCATATTTGACCATCAACCCTTGAAGTACTTGATAAACAAGCCTAGAGTAGCTAGAAGGGTTTGGAGATGGTTACTCCTGTTTCAAGAATTTAACTTTGATATTCATATTAAGCTAAGAAGAGAGCACTACATGGCAGATCAAGTATCCAGGACTACAATGAGCGAGAAGGCAATAGATATTAATGATGAACTGGTGGATAGTAATCTCTTCCTAATAGCAACTCAGGCTGATTGGTATGATGGAATTATCCATTTTCTCACTACTAAAAAACTCCCAGAACACTTGACACCTATAGAAAAGAGAAGATTGCTCCTCACAATCAAAGGGTACTCACTTATAAATGGGGATTTATATCAATATTGTCAGGATGGTATCTTCAGGAAGTGTGTTTATCCAGAGGAGGTAAATCTTTTGCTGGAGGCAGCACACAATGAAGGAAATCAAAAGGGAGAAGAATTGGCTCATAGAATCATACACAAGGGACTATGGTGCCTCATATCTACAAGGATGCAATCAAGTTTGCTAAAGAATGCCACATTTGCTAGAGATGTGCTCCTATGCCAACCAGATTGAATTTCCAACCATTAGTCACATCTACAGGATGGCTCCCATTTGAACGATGGGGTCTTGATTTCATAGGACCAATTATTTCAACTGCTCAACCTGGGGGTAAGAAGTATATCTTGATGGCCACATGTTATGCAACTAAATGGATTGAGGCTAAAGCTATTGTGGATTGCGTAGCTTTAACAGTAGCTAAGTTTTTGTATAAACGTATTTTCTCAAGATTTGGTTGCCCACCCGAAATCACTAGTGATAGGGGCACACATTTTGTAAATAAATTTCTCCAATTTATATTTGACAAGTACAAGGTTTTTCATAAAAAGTCTTGTGCCTACTATCCAAGGGCAAATGGCCAAACAAAAAGCTCCAATAAGATTTTGATTGGGTTGCTGTGCAAATGATCTTTTGATCATCAAAGTTTTTGGCCACAAGCCTTGATTGGTGCAATTTGGGCCTTGCAAACGACAAGAAGGGGAACCACTGGCAAGAGTCCATTTTGCTTAGTATATGGAAAAGAGGCATTAGCATCATTTGAATTTATTATCCAAAAAGAAATTGGAGCCAAAACCATTGGAATAGAACCTCCGATTAGGAGACTAGTGGAATTAGAAGAATACAGAGAAGGAGCGATGCAAAGACTTCAAGTTACACAAGAAGAGCGTAAAAGACTGCACGACAGGTATCTTAGGTCCAAAGAAGTACACAAAGGATCCTTGGTTTTGGTGCATCAAATCCCAGCACCTTCAACCAAATTGGCACCCAAGTGGATAGGACCATACAGGGTGGTAAAGGTATTACCACATGGTGCAGTACATCTGTAGGATTTGCAGGGTAAGAGGATACCCCTAGTCAATATCTCCAGGGTGAAGAACTACCTGAATTAAGTCAAATGGGAAGCACTTCGTTCACTGTATATACCGTATTTCATGCAGTGTTTGCAGTTTGTTTTGATCTTGTGGAAATAAGCAAATAAGGGGAACTTGCACCGAGACGGTGCAAAGTCTTGATGTGCGGGTCTGTTACATTGCGCAATTCTCTCTCTCTCTCTCTCTCTCTCTCTCTCTCTCTCTCTCTCTCTCTCTCTCTCTCTCTCTCTCTCTCTCTCTCCCTGCACTCCCACCCGCCTCCTCTTTCCCCCCGCCACCCCCACAGCCACCACCCCCGCCCTCCCCTCCTCTTCCCTCCCACCACCTCCGTAGCCAGCACCCCCGCCCTCCCCTCCTCTTTCCCCCCACCACCCTCGTGGACACCACCCCTACCCTCCCCTCCTCTTTCCCCCCACCACCCCCGTAGCCACCATCCCCGCCCTCCCCTCCTCTTTCCCCCCACAACCCCCGCCCTCCCCTCCTCTTTCCCCCCACCCCCACCCCCCTGCAGCCACCAGCCCCCCCCCTCTCCTCCTCTTTCCCCCCACCACCCCCACAGCCACCACCCGCGCCCTCCCCTCCTCTTTCCCCCCACCACCCCTGCAGCCACCACCCCCGCCCTCACCTCCTCTTTCCCCCCACGAGCCCCACAGCCATCACCCCCGCCCTCCCCTCCTCTTTCCCCCCACCACCCCTGCAGCCACCACCCCCGTCCTCCCCTTTCATCACATATCCTTGCGGTCGACATTTTTGATGCTGCTAGTGTTCGGCCGTGCCCGAGTACCTTTTCCCTCACATCAAGTTTGGCCATGTCCCAAGACTCGGTAGTGTAGCTGGAATAATAGAGAAGTGTAATTTGGAGGGAGATCAAAATGATTGTTCGAGTGGCTTTCAATATGACCTACTCTCTAGCGATAGTCACCTTGTCGCAGTTTATGGGGAAAAGGCCTCTTTAACAACCAAAATCACCACGAGAAGATGAGGTATTTAATGAAGGCCGAAAAGAAATTTATGCATATGCAGTTGTGATAGATGCTTCAAAAACAGACAATTGAAGCCATGTTTGAGTTTCTTTGTAAGCCTATGGGGCTTTCTACATTCGCCCTTTTCCAATCAGATTCTTGAGCAAAAATGTAAAGTTATATGGTGGTTCCATGAAAGCAAGCAAGTTTCTTTGTAACACATGTTGTTTATTCAAAGATGGCAAATCTCCCTCTTGAAGTTCCTCCATCCCCTCATATTGCCCCCCTTAGCCCCCACAACCACCTCCACTACCTTCTCCCCCTCCTCCATCTCCACCATGTCCACCACCATCTCCCCCTTCCCCTCCACCTCTGCCTCATCCATCCTCTCCTCCTCCTCCATCACCTCCTCCTCCATCCCCTCCACCTCCTCCATCTCCTCCCTGCCACCCCCTCATCTTTCCCCCACCACCCCCTCATATTTCCCCCCTCAGCCCCCACAGCCACCTCCACCACCTCTCCCCCTCCTCCATCTCCACCACCTCCACCACCATCTCTACCTCCATCTCCTCCATCTCCTCCTCCTCCATCCCTCCTCCTCTATCTCCCCCACCTCCACCCCCATCCTCCCTCCACCCCCATGCTTGTTGAAGTTCAGTATGTAGAAGATAACTCTCCCAAGAGAATTCATTTGGCTCCTCACGTGCTTAAACCAAGCTTTGATTCGAGTCTACTATACAAATGACCAAAGACATAAGATAACCAAGGACATAAAACAGCTCTCTGATCATGTCTTTCATATCGTACATGCTTTGGCAAAAGTTCTCGATCTTCTGATGTTGTTACGTTGATGATTTTCTAGTATGAAGAAGATGACTCTTCCAATTAGGGAATTCATTGGGCTCTTTGATTGGTGGAGTTAGAATCAACCCTCCATGCCACTGTCTACCATTCCACCATCCCACCGTCCCTTCACCCACACCACCCACCATCTCTTCTGCTCAATATGTAAGGGTCAAAAGCTACTACAAGAATTATGTGAAGGATGTGCTTCTAAGAGTCATTCAAATATCTCGAGCGGCAAATAAATGAGGATCTGAGCTTGCATGCAAAAGTGACCGTAAAAGTGGAAGTGGTAAAAGTGTGAGTGGATAAATGACTGTTGCCGCCAACCATTCGTGACAACTGCCTATTTTTGAGCATCTAATTCAAAACTGGAGGCCAGTACCATATTTGACCTACCCCTCCAATTTTGCACAATCAATCGGCGCATATTCAGTGAACGTTGGAAATCGGCAAGGCCCTCTTGGCCTATTGGAGCCTATAAAAGCAATGGACTAGTACTCATTAGGGATATATACAAATGTACAGGGGTCCTCTCTTTGCATTCTGTGGCTACAAGCCTACTCTAGGAAGTCACTCTATGGTGATGATACAGAGCGTGGGCTTCCCAATGGACGGCTAATAGCAATATAGTGTGAAGAAAGTGGCTTGTTTTTGTTGTTCACTATGAGTCAGTTGTATTTTCGTGCTCTTTCCCTTAGAGCAAGTCTTCATACCTTTGTACTGATTAGTGCCAGTCTGCATTTAGATGTGTCCATTGTATGTACTCGATGGATCTCTTGTATCGATTCTGATTAGTCCTGGAATGGCACGTTAACCTAGAGTGTCAACTTTTAAAGCATTTTGTTTGCTCATATTGTAATCCCCTGTTCGAACTAAGGAGTGGTCTCATCCTTCACTATTGTCATTTGTCATTAACTTTCTTTCTGAGTGCCTGCAACACCGTGTGTCTATTGAGATTTTGCCTGCTCACAGGAATGTCAAAGGGTATATTTCCCTAAGGAGAACCTCCCTTGAGTAGGTGAAGTATTGGAAGTACATATTGCCTGCATGTGTTAAACGTGAGCACCCCAATACCTCTTCTACACTAATCGATAGCCAATACATTACTTTTTGTGATCCTTGATTCCATTCCTCATATGCTCTTAACTAGTCTGCAGTCTGATTCCTTTCTAGTAACTACGGAGCATTTTCATTCTCTCCTTCGATGTACTTACAGTAGCCTTTTCCCATCAGGAAATTCATCATTTTGAATCTCCAAGCATGGAAGTTTTTCTTGTCTAGCTTATTGCTCATAAGTTGACTCATTTCATCTGCGTTTGCCATTTCTGCAATAATTCATAACACTGCAAAACACTACAAGCAGCACTTCTACTTGAACACTATCGTACTATGACGTGACAGTTCGATCTCAGAAAAACACAGTTTTCGTGTATCAACAGTACACGAAATCCCTTGAAATTCTGGATCTCAAATACATGAGTGTTGCGGAACACAATGCAAGTTACAGTTTCCGAAACTGACCTGGTTTTTCTATGGGCCCCACCTTGTGGGCTCAAAATGGAGTTTGAGATGGCTCCCACCTTCAGGCCGATTTTCGTAGAAAATAGAGGCCGTTTGTGAAATCGTGTTTTCTCCATGCCTTGCTGTGTAGTCTTCACCGTCGCCTTCTCCACGAGCTCTCTACAGCCACACTGGCTCTAATACCATGTCACGAGGAAGGAGATAAGGAAGGGAGCTCACACACACACTCTCACTCTCAAGGAGAAGCACACACACAGTTTGAGGCAAGGAAGAATGATCTTCTTCTTCTTCTTCTATTACATAAAAGGAATGTACAAGAATGACCTAAAACAAGAATACGAGTGCAATATATAAAAATTAGTACATAAGGAAAAATCTAATGTCCGCGAATGAGTGAGCTGGCAAGAAACAAATGTGCCATCCCTCTCGGTAGATAAATCTAATAAAGCTTTATAAAGTATCCTTGACATATATTGGCGTGACCACTATACATCTTAGAGAAATGAAAAACTGGTATGTGTCATCCTGGATCATCACATGTTGAGCTTGATATCTCAACATCGTGGTGAAAAAGAAAGATAAATACCACAAGAGAAAGGATAA